>CATIWQ010360104.1:0-19702 GCA_949673415.1 Euphorbia schlechtendalii
ATAAATAAACTGGAGAGTAGCATCAGAAATTTTAGATTTAGTAACTATTTTCCATTGTAATGTGAATTTAATATTTTATCAAAGTACATATCAATTTATTAACATAACTAGGTCAAAATATTAAATCAATATTTTGAAGTAAAAGTTGGAAGTAAATGGTCGGAAAATATAATAATTAATTAAAACTACGTAATTAGAGTTTGGAGTAGAATTTCAATTTATAAAGTAGAAAAAATCAATATCTTTTTTTCTCTCGATGGTTAAATTTCATTATACATTTTAGATCGAGTATCTCATTTGATGTTTATGTGCTAGAAATTATGAAAACAAAGAAACAAATGAATTTTTATCATGGAAAATCGAAAGAGCAATCGAAGTAATCTCAAGCTTTTTTCATATGGGGCATGCATTTTTCAATAAACTAACCACGCACTTTTTTTAGTCATTTTGTCGGTTACCACTTGACAATTTTTCAACGTAAAATAAATTTTATCAAAAAAATTATGTTCTTGAAATAACTATTGGTCGGTGACACAAGTTTAATAGTTCCGAACTAATCCGATATGGGAAGATGGTGCACATTATCCTTACGCAAATTAATGTTCATAGTAGCAGTTCCGTCATTTGATGATACAATCTATGCAATTATTGTGTATATAGTACTTTATGTTTGTCGAATATCAATAAGTTGGAGAAATTGATGCCAAAAAAGCAAATAAATCAGCAAGTGGGAATTTTTCAAGTACCAAAAAACGATAAAAAAAAAATATCGTGTCAAAATTTATATATATAAGAAAAGAATAATGAAGATAAAATAATTTAACTGATATAGATCGTTTAACAATTTGAAAGTAAATAAATTTGTAACCGTAGTTGTGGAATAATACCGTGGAGTTGAGTTTGAAATATATTTCTTACGTAAATTAACATTCAAAGTATGTATAATTAACACCTTGCATACATGGCTTAATGGGTGAACTTTACGATATTGTATCAACTTGTGGACTACTAAATTAGGTTTATATATGTCTGTAATTCAATATTCAAACTGAACTTATACATTAAAAAAGTATTCGACCTCACAAATGAAGAAAAAGCACTCCCCATATAATTGCCAATTTTGTAACAATGATAACAAAAAATAATAAAAATGATATTTTGGGGTCAAAGAGATCGGGGATGCCTATCTAAAACATGTAAGGAAGATGCCATCAAAGAGATAAAGTTTTTAAATGATGACTTTAGTAGTCACATGGATTTTGAGTATTTTTCAAATGTCAGCACTTATGTTTTTAAAGTTTAATATACTCAAGCAATTGGTAGTTTTGGTCAACTTCTCCCCTTAATTTTGATAAAGTGCATTTTATAGCAGCCTCAATCCGTAAAAGTGCATATCTGAGAACCGTTTCATGTACAATTTATTTCACAAATACGAATGTTGATATAAGATAATTTCAATGTACATTTTTATCAAGTTAAGACAATCCTCGAATGCATTTTGCTAAAGTTGAGTAGACAACTCTCGGATACAGTTTACCAACTCTTGAAATGCATTTTTGACTAGTTGTGACAACTCACTGATACAATTCAAAATTGAGAAAATAGTTGGTAAACAAAATCAAGTTAAAAAGGTTATGAATATTTGTCACTCTTTACAAAATTAAATTTCTCTTTTTTTTCCTTATTTATTAATCAATGCTATTCTCACGTCTCACTTCTCACTCCTCTTCTATTTCAGGATTTTACCTCATTAAGGAATAACAAGTTGTTCACATAATTAATATTGCGATTCCGTTTAATGTGAATTCATATTCCCTTTAAATTAATATATATGACATATTGATTGGAGTTGGTACAAGTGTTAGGCAACTTGTTATTACTTAAACAAGATTTCGAGTTCCTATCTTATAAACATAAAAAATTCTTACTAGACTCACCTACTATAACTAAGTATGCGACCCATTATAATTAAGTATACGACTCAGTTTGAATATGGATGTATTCGGAACTAAACTCTTGTGAACCATATGAAAACCAACAAAATATACACAACCTATGCTTTTGAAAATTGAAAGGTGGAACTAAACAAAAAGTAGGAACTCAAGATATTTTGGCCTTTTGTTGGATTGATATAAATGTCCAAAACAATTATTCAACTCTTAAGTGACCCATTACCAATAACGACATTATATTGGAGTTCAATCATATCTTTTCAAGACCATTAATTATTTATTTTCCAAAATTTTCAACAAATTCAAATTCCATTTTGATTTCCTTATAAATGATCACTCTATATGTAGTATAACATGTGGCACCACTCCAATTCTATATGCATAACTACCAATTATTCTAATTATCATTATCATAGTTAAAAGAAAATGAAATAAAAATTATATAAATTTTGTAGACTGCCTTTTTTATGTTAAAATACCCTATTTTTCTATATAATCATATATAGATATGATTTAACAGAATATAATTAATAAATGAAAAGCACAAATTCATTAGTCCCTCAGTTTACGAAAATTTTGAGTATTCAGATTAAAACTTACCAAAAATTTGAAAAAAAACAAAGGAATTATAGTTCTAAGAAAATTAAAAAGAAAAAAGAAAGTTGGGCAATAATTAGGCCTGCAAAATTTGAAGAATTAAGGAAATCGACTACGGAATTGTGGTTGCTAATTACCAAACCTGAACATGCTGTGTTTCTTGAGAAAGGATTGTCCCCCCATTTTGATCATATCAGCTGCCTGAAATCTGGCCCTACGTGTTGATGAATCAAGTAATCATCACCGTTGGTTACATCAAACACCATATTCTGATGGTGATGCACATATTGCTGCTGCTGCGCCCTTGCCATCTCCTTCTGCCGCCGGAGCTCCACCACTTTCCGGTGCGAATTCGAGTGTTTCGTCAGCACAAACGTCGGGCTAGATGCCGGACGATATTCCGGCACCAGCCTGCCTGACTTGTACCTCACACCGCAAGCGTTACACAGCGTCTTTGGCCCCATTGGTCCGGTCCGCCATTGCGGCGTTTTGTCGGTGGCGCAATGCAGGCATTTCCGGCCTTCACCGCTCCCTGTTCTTCCATCGCCGCCTTCTCTTCTCTTAGGTCCGGCTAATTTTACTGTCTTCTTCCCGGTAATCGGATGCTGAGGAGGAACAGCGACGATTTCCGACTCCGATGAAGAAGAAGTCGGAGAGAGGAGGAGAAGGCGGGACGTCCAATTACATGGGGCACCCCGAGACCGCTTGCTCCTAGCCTTAGCTGGAACCGACATTTCGGTGTGGAAAATCGGGTTGTTATTGCTAATGATACTGCTGTTTTGATTATCATTATAAATGCTGTTATTTTCACCGTCCGATCGGTACTTCCCGATCACCGACGAATCATACGGTCGAGCGTTGATTCCAGAAATTAGCTGCTGCTTCTGTAATTCCTCACTGGAGAACGATTCCTCAACGAAATTCAATTGCCATTCAAGCTGAGCTAATTCATCATACTGTTTATGCATAAATACAAAATAAAAAACAATATAATCAATCCACAATTTGAATTCCCCCAAATTTTGAATTACAAAACCTAATCTCAAACCAACAGCCTAATTGATTTCGAAAACTGAAACACATGCATGAAGAATAGAGATACCGGTACGCAAAGGTCGCTAGAGAAATGGACGTCGGCGAGATTGCGGGAGGCAATATCGGCATTAAAGCTACTAGGTTCAGAACCCGAGAAGGAAGAGGAATTGCAGCTATCTACTACAGTAACGGTAGAGGAATCAGTTGAAGTGCCATTGACAGAGTCAAAAGCGACGTCGTTAATAGCGGCGTCCTCCTCCTCATCTTCGTTGGGGAAATCCAAGAGGTCCTCGACGACGAAATGATCACCGGCGGTGGGCTTATCGGTGGAGAATTGACTGTATAGCTGAGGAGCTTCCATTGATCAACGAATTCCGGTATGAATTTGTGTGTTTGTTCTGCAAAAGAGAAATTTAAGAGAGAGAGTGAAGTGAGAGAAATGTGAAGAGTGAGAGAAGAGAAATTGTGGTATGGCTGATAGCGTTTGAAGGGGACAAGCGGGCACCTCAAATGAAGCTATAATTGAAACGCATTTTTGTAAACATAATTAATGGCGGAAAATTACTAGAGTACCCCTTGTTGCTTTATTGGGACTTTATACTTTATATGTCAGATTACCCAGGATTGTCCTTTTTTTATAAGCGAACAATGGGTGACACTGATAGTCGTAGTTTACAGTTTTATGATTTGGAATTTGTGACCCAAAATGATTGGCTCTGCAACTGTGACTTCATTATTTACTTGCAAGTAAAAAAATAAAAGTAAAATCCATCATCGTACTTCATTTAAAATTGCACCTGTATGTATTTAGATTTCACGTGTTAATTTTCATGTTTGAAGATTAAATTAGTCTCCATGTTTGGAATAGGTGTATACTTAAAATGTAATTTCACACTGTATTGCATTGATTAATAAATTAGTTGTAGTTGCTTAAATCTGTAACACACAATAAGTTTTGGTATAAGGTGGTTCAAATTAATATTAATGTTGCATCTCACTAAATCATGTTTAATTAGCGATATTCTTGAATTTGAAAAGAAGTAAAGGAATAAAGCAGGAGCACGTGCGAGTGATGATGGAGTTAGTTAATTGATAGGAATTGAAATCATTGGTGCATTGCGTAGAGAAGCGGTAAGTGAAATGGCCTAAAAATGTAAAATTAGAGAAAGTAAAGCAATAGGATTAGTGGGGGTAAACAAGTAATTAGCAAAAACAATTACTTGGAAAGTAAACTCCTTAGGAAGCGATCTAAAATAGAGGTTTGTGGCATAGGCTTGTGCATTCATTTGCGTCCAAGTTTTTACACCCCTTTTTAATCCTTGGGAGTAGCGCTTCTATTTTTAATTCATGCAATTGATTCTACAAATCACTGCTGACTTTTAATTAATGTTTTTATAATTATACGGAACATTAAAGCAGTAAAACTAGTGATTTACGATTTTATTGTTTAATTGAGATTTAATCAGCGATTATATTGAAGAATTAGCTTTTTAAATTATAAAAACTACATTAATATTACTATAATTATATTTTATACTCTGAATTGTTATCATTTTTTTTATTAGTTATACCTTAAGTCAACAATGGTTAACTAGTGGAACTAAATGATACGGTAAGCTAACACGTTTTGTTAGTAAGCTCGATCATTACAGCTCACATCAACGCGTACCCCTTTCCACGGTAAGGTGTACGTTTATTTTCGACTTTATACCTTTGCCACGTAGAATCATAATTCTTGAGCGAGTCTCTTGCTAATTTCACTTGGCTTGTTTTTAACCTATTCCTTGTTTGTACTCTTTTTCCTTCTTATCCGTTTAATCCACCAAATTTCCTATTATGGTTTTTGTTATTTAATTTACTTTTCACAAATTTACTACGCCACAAGAATCAAGACAACTTAATACTTGGAAACCGGATGTATCCCGATCTTTCCTATGTTCAAATTAACTACTTGAGCTTGGAAAAAGTATATCTAATTACCTCGATTGATGCGACATGTCAGCTTCTTGTTTGTTCGACATTTCAAGAATGTTATTTTTCTGATTTTCACTCTTTATTCAAAAGCTATTGAGAGGAAAAATGGTTGCACTTATGTTAAGTTTAAGGAGATAGCTAGAATATATTGAGGTCACATTTGGAGAGCGTTTTCATGCTCAATAGAGTCTTGATGCATTTGTCCATTTACTCACAATACAATTGTGCTTGTTTTCCAGCAGGCTTGAGCCGAGTTTCTATTATGGGTTAAATGAGTTATCAAAATAATAGTTCAATGGTAAGAGAGTTCATGTCAACCTATAAACCCTGCATTGGTTTTTCATACAATTAACGTGGGCAATTGACATTTTACCACATAACATTTGACATTCTTTCAAGGTCAACATCCTCCTCGATCACAATTGGCTTCTCTAGTCCACCACTCCGAATCTCGTTGGTCAAAACTATATTCTCTTAGGTCACCATTCTATGTTTGGCTTTGCTACCAATTGTTATCGGTCAAATGAGAAATCTTACCAAAAGAAGAAGTTGATTGTAACAGAGAGCTCATATTAGCCTAAGAACCCACATTGGCTTCTCATACAATCAACAATGGGACAACCTATATTTTACCTCATAAAAGTTTAATCAAGAATTTTATTAATTTAAGCTTAGCTCGGGCTACAATTTTAAACTATAGGCTCGGACCGGACTTACGAGGTCATTACCAAACATGGTCCACAAACATTTAAGGTTTTTTGAGTATTTTTTATGAAAATAAATAAATCGCCAAATTTTTATACATACATGTTTAGATAATAGTCATGTTACTTATAATTTCATTCTATATTACAATTATTTTTACATATATTAGTATTTATTGCACTTAAATTATAAAATAATTGAACTAAAAGATTCAGATGCATTTCATCACTTATTTAATTCTGAATTTTTTTATTTTAATTCTTATTATTAAGGCTTTATCTAGTTAAAATTAAGTTTTTTACTTTAATCCTCAAAAATGTCAGCACCTAGTCGAGATTATTATGATATAGTTAAATGATAAGTTAAGTATATACATATTACATGTGTCCCTGTGTGGTTGAAGATTTTTACCATAGAGAAAGTGAGAGAAACAAAAAATATCAGAAGTATATGGACGAACATAAAAATAATAATTACAAGGTCGAAATGCATTATACTTCTTCAAATTGATTTCAAATATCAGATGTCACTCCCAACTTGTAAAATGAGCAGTTACTTCTCTCAACTTTGTAAAAATATATAAGGTTTTTCCTTCAATGTCACTTGTCAACTTTTAGTTGAAGAGAGAATAATCAGAAAAAAAGACATCTTTGAATAGTCAAACTAACCAGATTTTGACATGTGATGTTGGGATGAGCTAAGTGATTCAATATTTAAAAAAATCAAACCAATTAAAAATTGACACGTAACGTTAATGTAACAGGTAAATACATTTTTAACAGTTTTAGAAAAGTTAAAATTCAGGGTTATACTGGCAAAAGTTGCTAATTGTCACATAACGTTAATGTAACAGCTAAATACATTTTTAGCAATTTTAGAAAAGTTAAAATTCAGGGTTACACTGGCAAAATTTGCTAATTTTGGAGTCTTAACACATGTATTTGAGCTACAAAGAAAAAGAATAAAGAAGAATGAGGTACACTACGGAAAGCAAGTGTGATGAATGTCGGCATCTAGCCACGTGGCTAACATCGACGACTCTTCACTGAATTTTGTGGGCCTACCCACCAATCCCAACGTAACCGTTTTCCAACAACGGATAAGCTCCCCTACACATGCTACTAGTACTATATTGCTATATCTTTATTGACACTTTGATATTTTGTTATTTTATTTAATATACATTTACTACTTTTTTTTTTGTTTTTTTACTATTTATTTTTTCTTAAGCTAGAAGGAAAGCCTGTTAAAGAAGAGAAATAATCGGCCTTTGCTTGCAATTGGGGATTTCATTTATCATATTTTTGTATTTTTATTTTCATTTTTTGAATGAGATGAATAATAAAGTGTACAATATAATATTGTTATGCATGTTTGGGTGTTGAATACGCACGTGACAATGCTAAGGGAAGATGTCGGGGAGCATGTGACTGACAAAAGCCCAAACGGACGGTGGTCAAATTACACGTGGCCTTGATCTGTAGGTTTTTTAAACTTCTTGTGTACTATAGATTTTTTTTGTTTGGAGATAATATTCGAATTTAGTTTAGATAGATAATTAATTATCGTATATTTTAGATCTATATTTACACTTTTAGTTTTCTCTACCAGAATATTTTATTTAAACTACAAAAGTTAACCATGAATTTAAACTATAAACAATCACTTGAATTATCTAAATACAAAAAATCCAAAAATATTATTTTGAACTATAAACTCGAGCTAGAGAAACGGCCCAAGAAAGTGGTGTGTATTAACCCATAATATTCAATGACAATTTTAGAAATCGACTTTAGAAAATATTTAGGGTTTTTTTATTTACAATTACCAGCGGGTAACATTTATAAATGTCTCGTCATAAAATAGAGTTTTTATAGATTTATAGAATCATATTTAGTAAATGTTCTTTTTAAACTTTTTAATTCATTTAGTTAGAATTTTTATTTACTACTTATCATTTTCATTTATTTCATACCTCAACATAAAAACAAAAAATCACAATTAATTAATAATGACATTCCTAAATAATTACAACCTCAACAAAAACCAGAATTCCTCGTTTTCTTTGAAGATCACGATTTCAGTTTTTTACTTCCTCAACACCATAATTTATGTCCCAATTTCACTCCAAATCGTAACTGATCGTGAATCTTCTTCAGTGATTATCTTGACTCTTCATTATTTGCTTAGTTCGTCAAAAATCATGAAATTGAGAAGTGCGCCAATGTTGTTTTAGTTATCCTCTTTCTTCTTTTGCATAAAAAAACCTATCGACATTGTTCAGCTGTCTTCAACGTCTACCAGTGTTGCTCGGCTCATTTTGTATTCAACTATGAAATGTATATCTTTTAATAAAAGGTATATTTGTATATCTATCATTGAAAATGTATATTTTAGCGTATGAAATGTATATTTTTGACATATGAAAGGTATATTTTTTCAACAAAAGATATATTTTGTATATGCTAATTATACTCTCTTAGCATGAAATGTATATTTTTCAGTAAAACCTATCTTTGTATATATATCATTAAAAATGTATATTTTATCGTATGAAATGTATATTTTTACATGCAAAAGGTATATTTCACATTCAAGTATGAAAGGAATATTTTTTCTATTAAATTTATATTTGTATATTTGTCATTGAAAATGTATATGAAATGTATTTTTTAACTTTTGAAGGTATGTTTTTTTATGCAAATGGTATATTTTTTCAATATATATTTTTATGAAAGGTATATTTTTTTTGCAAACGGTGTATTTTTCAATAAAAGATATATTTGTATATTTATCATTGAAAATTTATATCTTAGCATATGAAAACGTACATTTTAATTTATGAAATACACATTTAATATACTAGCAATGAAGAGTTTTGTCTATTCCAAATCCATTATGAGGAGGTATATGTTGTAAGTGTTGACCATGTCAGATTTTGGGGAAGGGGCAACTATTTAAAGTGGTGTTGAATTTAATCTTAATGGTGCATACATGATCATCATGTATACATTCTTCATGAACCCTCCTCAGAATTCGATTATACCTTGATAATGAAGAATGAGCGATAGAGGATGAAGGAAGATGCTTGACGGTAGGGGATGAAATTGCAAGTAAAAAAAGAAATGGTGGTTGAGATATTAGAATAATCAAAAGTAGAAGTTGAGAGAAAGTAGAAATCAAATTGATTTTAAATTTTAAAAAAATTGCTATCCTTGAGTTTAAATACGGGTTTTTAGTAAACTGAATTTTTAAAAAGGGTATATAATAAAAAAGAATTAAAATGGGGTATTTGCTAAATAGTTAATCTATAAGCACCCATGTCCAACAATTTCCCATTAAATATTTGCAGATCCGGTCCCGACATATATGAGATCCTAGAAAAAACAATATATGGAGCAATACATTAAGTCCTTTAATAAAAGTCGTTTAATTATAAGAAAAAATATATGCGTATTGAAGAAAAAAATTGAGAAATACACAAAAATCTAATATTTAGTATAAATAATTACTATTTTATCTATTAGCTAATATAATTGTCAAAAGTGTATTTTCAATGTTTTGAATTTACATTTCTTTCTTCTTGTAGTTTTCTTGTGGCCACCTAGTCGTATTTTATAGTTATATTATAGTTATTTCAAATCAATGTAATTTTGTTATATTTTTACTATAATTTTATTATAATTTATTTATAGCATTTACAATTAATGCAATCATATTATATTTATGTGTTTTTAATTTTTTTTTGTGTTTTAAATTTGTTTTTAATATAACAAAATCGCATTATATGGTTATCTTATAGTTACCTTATAGTTTACTTATAGATATATTTAATATAACAAAATCGTATTTTTAGTTATCTTATAGCCTAGCTATCTTGTAGTTAATTAAAATAGATATAATTATGTATTATTTTTGTTATAGTTTACTTGTAATATATCAAATTGATATAATTGTGTTATATTTATATGAATTTAATTAAGTATGTGTTTTAATTATGTGATAACTATAAATGAACTATAAAACAACTATGTATCAGTAAAAAGAGTTCGGAAAAAGTATAGTATCATGGATCTTATTTTAAAAGGAAACATAAAGATGAAGAAAATATTTTGAAGCGATATGTTGAAAAAATAAATGATTTTTTGAATAAATAGAAAATAAGAAAGTAAAATTACAAGAAAAGGAGGAATGTAAAATGATAAAAATTAGTTTAGACGGTATATTTTGTAAATGAATTATTGAAAACATAATCAAAAGAAATTTGTTCAGTTTAGGAAAATAAGCCCAGTGGGCTTTTAGCAAGCCTGGACCAGTTATGTTATGAACAGTACAACTGCAAGACAATAAAACGGCGGAAATCCGGCCGCCGTTACTAGCTGTAAATTAGATCCATCAATGAATCTATAGACATTGAAGAGTGAAAATGTACAAAAAGAGTAGCAATCCATTTCAATGGCTGAATCTGACTGTATCGGAGCCTTATTATCTCTCTCATTTCCTCCTTTTCTTTTCTTATTTTGTGGTTCGGACCTCTGCTTCCCTCGATATCACTCACCGTCTTCTCTATCGGGTAATCTCTTCTCCGATTCATTTTCTTTTCAGAATTTCTTCTTGTGTTTTGTTGTGTGATTAGATTCTTTTGGTACAGGAGATTCAAGCGATTTTGACTCTTGCAGTGTTCGCTACTATTAAGGTTAGTTACATAAGGACTTCGTAAGTTAGTGCATTTCTGTATCCCTAACTTTTATTTGTAGATTTTCGGAGTTTTTCAAAGATCGGATAGTTGTTTTGATTTTAGGAATTTTGTTTACTTTGGCATGCTAATTGTAGATTAACAATGTTGATTCTGCTATTGGTATTTTGAAATCTGTTTACTATAATCAAAGTGTGCTCTCTTGATTCTTGAGCTTTTTGTGTAGCTTTCATATATCAGCTGGATTTCATAATTTCAGTTACATACGCAATCGTTCAAGATGGGCTAGTGTATGTGGTTATTAATTTTGGTTCTTCTGTGATGTTAATCAGATAGTGAAAGATGAAACCTGGGAGGCCTTTATTTCTGATATGCTCTTCTGTGCAAAGGTGGTTACCTCAATGCTCTGTACTGTTTGTGTTAAATCTCATATACTGCTTATTACGAACTATCTGTAAACCTTATCATGGAAATTCTTTTTGGTTTTCATAATCTTAGGATTATTGATTCACTTGTGAACCAAATTATGACATTTCCAGTGGTAGGGAAGTATGCTAGCTATGCATAAACTGGGGGCAATCAATGTTGTTTCAAATGCTGTATTGGATAATATTCACTCTTGTTACTTATTAGTAGCAAAAGGTGCAAGAATAATTTGTGCCCCATTTTCAAATACATGGTGTTGTTGTTGCTGCATTCTTCATTAAAATGCCACTGTCTAGTTTCAGCTTTACTTCTCACATATATTTCGATGTTCTCTTCTTATCATACTCTGACTTGAGGTGCATTACTATCTTTCAGCTTCTGCTAGTTGCTATTTCTTTGATAATGGATTACCACTTGGCTGTCTGGTACTTAATGGTGTGTTCAGGTAGTTATATTCTTTTGGTTTGCTCTTTAATGTATCAAAATTTTAATGATAGTATCCGCAATTGGATATGCTAATTTTGCTATATTACAATTTTTGGTTCTTTTCTTTCACTTGCAAAATGTCTGAAAAATGACATTCATATTGCTTTATTTCTTAAATCTTTTCTCTTGCTCTACTTTCCTAATAGTGTTGAAAAGATTTGTTGATATATTATCTAATCTCATTAAAGTCAAAACCAACATAAAAATTGATTATCTTTGAGAATATCTTATTCTAGTTGTGATGATTGATTACCCACAAGATTTTCTTTTTGTTTGCAGTTATATATATCCTAACAGAACAACCTGCCTTTGAAGGACTAGGTATGCTGTTATTTTGGATCTTTTTAATTGAATAAATGATTTGCAAATTATGAATTAGGACTATCATGTTTCTTGTCCGTAAAATGTCTTTTTTTCCATATGATGGGGCCTTTTTAGGTTCTTCCAGCAAATTAACGCCACTGCAATTGGAAACCTTGCTGACAGAGGGAAACACATCAAGGTTCTGGTTGGTTGGTTCGAGGACTTTACTAAGAATTTAATTTCCAGTAATAGCCAGTGTCTGTAATTTCCTTCAATGAAATAAAACAGATTTCTTGATATACACAAACACTTGATTGAATGCGGATTATTGGTTTTTGTGATTCTAGATAACGATTTTCTTACTTCGCCAATTATTATAATTTTAGAAGAGAGGTGGATGTGGTTCATTGCCAATAAGTTAGTTCATGAGTTTTTTTTCCATTTCTCGTTTGCCATGATACATAGTAATTGAACTAGGAAATGTTGCGTTATTGTCATAGAGTTATAGATTGTTTAACTTTTCTAATAAACTAGCAAAACTGTCACTTCTCTCTACTATATTTATAGGTTGTGTGGCATTGTGCTCCTTGATAGTTGTTGATTTTTAGCTAAGAAACAAACTTCATAATTACAGGTGGAATTTCGAGCTGCATGTTCATCTGCATGCATAAAAGCTAGTCGGTGTTTCCCTGAACTCTCAATGATGTAAGCCTCCATCTTTAACTGTCACACAAAGAACCAATTTCTGCCAGCCTTCTCTATCTGGAAATTGGAAGATATTTTCGCTTCTGGTAATTCATTTTTTTTGTTTACTTGCTACAGATACTCAAACAAGAACTTATCTTTTGGGGTGGTTGATCTTGGACTCTTCCCAAATGCAGCAGAGAAGTTTGGAATATCTCTTAGTGGTAAGTAACACGTGTGATCCCATGATTCTAGTTATTGTGTTTGTTGTTTCATTGGATTATTCTCTACTGAATGAGACCTTGTAACTGTAGGAGGCATGAGCCAGCTTCCTACATATATATTATTTGAGGGTGCTACTGAGGTTACACGTTTTCCAGAGTGGAATTTCGAAGCAAAATCTTCACATCCTCCCATAGCTAAGGTAATTCTGAGTTGAGCATCTTCTCATTATTGCTCTTGGGTCATTTTGGTGGTTCTATATTGAAAATTGTTTTCTACTTTTGGCTATCTTGATCTTCCCTGTAAATTCTTTATAGGAGGCTATACAGGTTATCCTTGCTGAAATAAATGATAAGACATTCATATACTTCTAATAATTATGAGGAAGAAACCACTGTAACTGTATATCTTAATTTTTTTGTTATATATTGTATTTATACAGCAATTGTGATTTTTCCCTGGATTGTGTTGAGTGCAGAGTCTTGTTTCAAAACATTTTGAACTTGATCGGCTTCTTGTTGAATATCTACATGGGAAATAGTTACCGAGAAATATACGCTAGTGAATGATGAGCAACTTACAAGACTCTAAATTATGAGTTAGAAGAAGACAAATCTGCAGCGAAATCGTATTGAGCAGTACCTTTTGCGCTTGTCTTTCCCTCTGCGCGTTGTAGGCTACATTTCGGTATTTACTATTTTGTACCTTCCAATACAGGCGGCAAAAAAGTGCTTTTGAAGAGGAAAAAAAATAGAGCAATCAAATGTTGTGGACAGTATAGATCCCTTTTCATTAGAATTGTGTACTAGTTCATATATATTTTTGAGCTTGATGTTGGTTTGTCCAAAGCTTCAATTTTTACAGTAGTGAAGATTTTAATTGTCCAGCCCTTCCATTGAATATAATTCTTTCAATCAAATTAGGCTTTATGATCAACTTAGATTAGCATTATGGGTTCGTTTGGTTCGCGGAATGGAATAGAATAGATTATGAATGCAAAAACTTCAAATATGATACATGAGTCTTACGTCGGAGGGAATAGTTCTTTCTAATTTACATGGGAATCACAGGATAGCCATTCCTTCATTTCAAAGAGGAATAGCTATTCCGTGTTTCCTATGGTAATTACGAAGAGCTATTCCCTCCGGCATCTGATTCATGTATCATATTTGATGTTTTTGCATATATTTTCTATTATATTCTATTCTATTATATTCCGTCAACAAAACGAGTCACATGTGTTTTACATAAATTATTAGTTTTTGATGTAATGCATAAAAAACCCTTTGAACTTGGTCCAAAAGTCTATTGTCCCCGGTTAACTTCCTGAACTTGGAAAAATTGTACTAGATTGTCACTTGAATGTTACGTGATAATTTCTGGTTGGTTTAATTTTTCAAACATGTTATTCTCATTATTTTTTTCTCTTTAACCAGAAACCATGAGGCGAATTTGCACACTTTTGTCAAGTACGAAAGGCTTGGAGAAATATTGGAAGAATTGCACCTTTGATTCAAATTAACTTCTCGAGCTGTTTTTTTTTTAAAATAAATTGCGTAATTGCTCTTACATCAAATAAAAATGAAAATCCCCTCGCCTCCTGGATTTGTTTTGGACATGAGATCTATGAAGATAACAATTTCAGTTTTGATCACTTGACCAAGATATTTAACTTATTAGATTCTTGTAAAAGTTGTAAACCACGCAATTTACATTTGTCATTTTGTTCGTGATAAATCAACACATAACTTAAGATACCTTTTGAGAACTTTCTTCATAACTTATGAAGATGTGATAAATTTATTTTTAAGACATTATATATATGTATACATTGGCATGGAAAAATTGATGATATCTTCACACGTATGTAGTCCTGTTCTTTTTAACTACAATTCAATAAAGTTCAGTCTAGTTAAGTTAAATTCAGTTAAGTTCAACTATATTTAGTTATAAATTTACATGAAATAAGTTAAGTTCAATTAAATTTAGTTCAGTTCAACTTTCAAATGTTGAAAAGAACGGAACCTTACTTTCTTAAGCTGAGGTTTCGATGCAATTGAATTTATTTTAAGTGAAATGCAATTTTCAATGTTTCTAGATAATATCACTTTCTATTGCCATTACATAACATGTGAATTTAATACTTATAATAACTCTTTACTTATAATACGAGTGAAGTAAAGTCATTGAGAAACTTAATTTGTGTATAAAATTGCAGTTTCAAAGTAAAACAATTTTTTATGTAAAATTGCAATTTTTTACCTTTTGAAATGATGTCACTTACAATTATTCTATACCCAATATTATGATAAATATCATGGTTGTCAAATCCGGACCGGTCCCTCGAACCAGTGGAGGTAAAGAATTAAGGGTCAGTGGGTCAACTAGGGTTGAATCGAGGTTCAATCAACATACAATAAAATATTTAAAAAGTTATATCTAAATATTTAATAAAATTAAAAAATGATATATTAAAAAATAAATTATTGACTAATATACTTGATGTGAGATCGAAACGAGTTTAAGAAAAAATACTTCACGTTTTACTATTTATACATAATTTTCATTATTCTTTAATTAACAAACTAATTACTTTTTATATTCAAAATTTAATAAAGTTAATGTTGCACACGTTAAAAGAAAAGTAAAAATAAATAAAAAGGAAGCAACTAATGAAAAAGAAACACTTGATTGGTTTTCTTCACGAATTTATGATTTTGAAGTGTGATTCGATTTGTTTATGTCACAAGTTTTGTATAACCGGGTCGGGTCTTATAACATTGATAAATATATCAACTCTCCTCAACTTTACTCAAATAGTCAACTTTCCTTTGAACTTTCAAAATTTTCTTTTAGCTTCCAATTTACCATTTAAACATCACATGTCAGTTTCTGATTGCATATCACTTTGGATGCAACTAAAAGCTATGTGTTCAAGGTAATTTGGTGCTCTTTTGTCAAGTAACCAAATTCAATGATTAATAGGAAGAAGTGAAAATTTAGAGGTAATAGACCATTTGAGACAAATCCATGAAGATTTTGATGTATTTAATTCAAAATAAATGTAATTCAATATATATTTACGTGTGAAGTTATAGTTACGATGTATTCACATGAAATGAGTTATAAGTTATTAGCGTGAAGTTATGGTTTCATTTTAACTTGAATTGTTTTATGCTAAAGTGTTGCAGGCCTGTTTGTGACAAAAAGTAGCTATACTAAGGAGGGATTATTGATTGAATTGTATTTGTGATTGATGATTATTTCAGTAGCTACAACACCCTTTTATACTTGTACAAACCGCATATACAAGGTAAATGATAAATATTATTTATGCTATTTCTATCTCTGTATTTCCTGAAATTGTGCCTATGGAAGTTGATTTGTTTATTGCCCTTGACCGGAAAATGATGACATTATTTCCGATCCCTTTCCTTTCTAACAATTTGTTTGTAGGAAAATAATATCTAAGAGAAAATGTTATGTAAGGGAAAATGTTGTGCAAGGGAAAATATTGTACAAGAAAATAAAATATTTTTCTATGTTTGGCTACATTACTGTAAAATATATTCGGATGTTTGTTTACAATTCTGAAAAAATATTTTCCAATCACAAATTTAAATATACAATATCATATATCAACTTGTATATATGCATTATATTGTTGGTCCGCTTTGGCTTTAATAATCATGCAGAGGGGGGTGAATGCAGATTTACTTGGTACTTTATAGGTTTTTAAAAATTAATCCAAGTTGTTTTTAGATGCGTGTTGAGTATGCTATGCTGAGTGCATTTTAGTCTAAAAATTGTAAAATACTCAGTTTTGTTGACTTAGTTTACCTTCAACCTGTGCTGAGTAATCTTACTCAGCTTAGATTAGGTTTCAAGCAATTTATAAGAAAGCAAGAGATGATGTATTGAGCAGAACACTTATAAAGGCAACATAAAGAGTTAAGGAAAGAGTACACCTCAGATTATCCTGGTTCGGCTCCTAGCCTACCTCCAGTCCCCGGATTCCTTTCCGAGCTTTAATCTAATAGTGATTTCTTTCCTTCAATAGGTGGAGAAGCCTTTACAGTGGGTAGTCAACTTACAGAAAGTACCCTCATTTTTTAGCTACCACTTAATTACTCAGTTTTAGGTACTCTTCATAAAACTGATTCATAGATTTAAGATTGAAAATTACGCGTTAAATCCTTTTACAATGGTTAAACTTAGCTAGACTCTATGCTAATTTGATTTCTCTCTTATAAACAGATTAGAAACTGAGCATTGATTTATATTGCTTTTATTTGGAATTCTAAATGCCGGGATTGCTTGAACAATATTTTTAGCTCTTAAGAAATTCGAGGTGATTCACCAAGTTTGAACCTCTTCTTCTATCATCTATTTATAGTTGAAGATGCTGGAAGTAGCCGTTGCAAACTTCTCATCTTGACTTGTTCTTCAAAATGTCTTCTCATCACAGCTTTTAAATATGCCCGTTTGAAATAGATAGAGACAGTGATTTCAAACGCTGAAGTGAGAGATTAATCCGTTAATTATTGATGCATCAAAAATTCATTTCTTCAAGCACTTTTGTTTGAGGGAGGAGCGCGCGAGATGCAACATGGAAGCCCACAATTAGTTTTTCTTGCGCAAATGAGCTTATGTTATTAAATTACAATGGAAAATCCCCACCCCACCCCACCCCGGTTGTGGTTGGAATCTGTGATCTCTAGAGTCACAAACTCAATCTCTACCACTAGACTAACACATCAACCACAATAGGAAAAATTTAGGGTTGCAACACAAGGACTTTATAAATAAGTTCTCTACCAAATTTAACATGCTAGGTCATTCTGATACAAAACAAACTACTATAAAAATTGGAAGCCCACAATTAGTTGATTTGCTGACAATGCAGAGTTGCGTGGAGATACTGAAAACAACGCATGTTTGAAGATGCCCTTTTGCCTTGGACGCTTGTAGGAATCTTCAACATTTCGTATTGACACCTTTTGGAAGTGAGGACCACAGGAATATCCATTTTAATTTCGGCGCTTTTTACCTGAAAAGCATCAAAGGGAATATTCTATCTTCACAGGCAACGTTAAAAGCACAAGTTTCATAATATTCTAAGTGTCTTAATGTTACTCAGCTTTTATTAAAATAAAATCTACTCAGCACACAGCTGAGTTATATCACATAAACTATGTAGTACTCAGTCAATCAGCTTTTCTTACTTTAAGCCATAACTTAATTAGAACTCAGTAAAACTGAGTTATTTTCCCTTAAAAAATATCAAATAAAACTTACCTAATTAAGAGTCTACTTAGTCCTAATTAATTTCGCTATCCTAATCAGTTTGTTATTTCTAAAATGTTTAGGTATTGTGAAGTACTATTAAATTGGGTTCAACATATATAAATAATTATTATTATATAAATAAAGTTATATAAAAATATCAATTCTATTGTATTGATATTTTCCTATAAAAATAAAGGTATTTGGGGGAGGTGATTGTGGTGGTGGCGGTGGTTGTGGTGGGGTGGAGGAAGTGGTGGTGGCGGTGGTGTCGAGGTGGAGGTGGTGGCGTTGACGGGGTAGAGGTGTGGTGGTGGTGGCGGTAGCGAGGTGACGGTGGAGTGGAAGAAGTGGTAATAAATGTAAATGACGTGGTGGTGGTGGTGGTGTGGAGGAGGAGGTGGTTGTTGGGGAATACTAAAATATATCTGAAGTCTTGACGAACACTTTCAGATTGAAACTTATTTAGCGATTCTACCAAAATTTTCAATTTGATAAAATCAGAGAATTAAGAACTTAAAATGAAAATCTGTTGTGAATATACAGAAAGTATATAAAACTATCTCGAGTTTGTCTTGCCAATGCATGTTTATGTTCACCAATGAAAAACACAGATAACCACCCAAAAATAACTAATTTTGCAGTTTTTTCGTCCAATGACATTAATCACTGCAGAAAAAACATGAACATAATTGCTGTACTGGAAAATTATATAGCGTGTCACGATCACGATTAGTTGTCATGATTGTGACTTTAAATTTTAGACTTTATGTTTCTCAGGAGAACACAAATCACGGGTGTGAGCTAGTGTCGCGAGCGCGACATAGATTGTGTCCAAACTTATGACTTTTCTACGGTTATAATAAAATTTTTTGTACTCGAGCTAACTTGGTATAGCTCAAAACCACCCTGGGGTGTTGCCATTGGACCTCGTCAGGGGCTGCCGCCCTTGGACCCCACTACCGGAGGCGCTTCCCCCCGAATCCCCAAAATTCAATATGTCATGATAATTACCGAACAAGCGTGCACTCCACACTCTCTCGACTTGTTCAATCAAATATTACGATCGCATTGATCAAACAGTCGATCTAATTACACTAAGATACTAACAACGATGGCCGTGTCGAGGTGGAGGAAGTAATGGTGATGGAGTGGAAGAAGTGGTGGTAATAACGGTGAAGGAATGGTGATGGTGGTGGCAGAGTGGAGGAGAAGGTGGTGGTTATGGTGACGATAATGGAGTGAAGGAAAAGGTGGTGGTGGGGTGGAGAAAGTGGTAGATCTCTTAAAGTGAATTGAAGAAATGGTGATGATGATAGTGGTGGAGGTGGGGTAA
>CATIWQ010360105.1:0-16287 GCA_949673415.1 Euphorbia schlechtendalii
TTAGAGGTTAACCTAAACTTGGCTTCCCATCTAGAAACCTTTAGGCTTGGTGTTCCAGATCGATATAGAACCCGATTGCTCTAGTTGATCAAATGGGGTTTTTAGTAAAGGCGTATGATCCCCCAATACTTGGAACGTCACTTGTGTGACTTAATCCAGTTCTACAGTAGTAACAATTACAATACACTCCTTCCATCAGGTTAAGTACCATCCAGTTTATTGAGCTCAGATTAAGTGTTAGCTCATGTAATAGCTGTAGTTATCCTAGAATTAGACTTGTTCAAGAAGAACACCACTCAGTCATTATGTATCAAGATTGATTAGAAACTCGTTCTATCAATCTTATACTCTGATTAGAGGTTTATGAGTGTGTCACTTCAACAAGGGGCCCTAAGGTACATCTCTCATTATATCACTATATTAGGAGCGATGGATCCCATCTTAACTACACAGCTTACCAACATGTGATCATCGCTACACTCGTAATCTCCTGTGTCATCCTGATCGCCAGGGTATGAATAAGTATGACCCAAAGTATAGCAACTCCTACATAAGGTAATCGGTATATCAGGTTTGAGGATTTTTGTACTGCTATTGTAATAAGACGTGACACCAACATAAGGATATAGTAATTTCCAAATGTCTATTTTATAGAAATCTAATGTATTACCTGAATACATTCATTTGTTAACTCAAGGTACCACCTTCAGCTCGTGAAATCAGCTGCTTGGATATAATCTAAGGAGTAAGCCTACACATGCTAGTTTGTCCGCTCCATTGATGTCCAGTCTCAATGAAACTATGACTAGGGATATTTAGACTATTCATAGTAATACGTATGTTCAGTTCTCACACCACATAGCTCCCACTATGTCCACGCACTTTTACGCTATGTAGTAATCATGGACGTTGTCTCATCAATGCGCATATACATATTAAATATTATACATATATGATACCAGCTAGATACATTAATAAATAGAAAGCATTGATAAGAAACAAAGATGCCATAATTATTATTAATAATAATTCGAACCCGTTTGTACATTATTACTAATAAAGATATATCGGGCATACATCATGTCTAACAATCTCCCACTTGCACTAGAGCCAATTGCCCATGTGCCTCATACCATACTTGTTAACATGCTGGTCATGTTTAACTTGAGTCAATGGTTTAGTTAGCCCATCCGTTAGATTCTAATGTGTTGGGATGTATTCTAAGTCTATATCTTTCTTGGCTACTATCTCCTAAATGAGATGGTATTTTCTAAGTACATGTCCATTTTTCTGGCAAGATCGTGGTTCCTTTGCCTAAGCAATAGCCCCATTATTATCGCAATAGATCACTATTAGATTTACAATGCTGGACACCACACTGAGATCACCAATAAATCCCCTAAGCTTTTGTTAGTAGCTTTTGAAGCAACTATGTACTCAGATTCCATGGTTGAATCGATAGTCGTATCCTGTTTGAAACTCTTCTAAACAACTACCCCTCAATTTAACATAAATACATAACTTGACTATGATTTATAATCATCCCTATCAGACTAAAAACTAGCGTCGATGTATCCCTTCAAAATGAGATCACCTTCTCCATATACTAAAAACATACCCTTAGTCCAATGTAAGTACTTGAGGATAGATTTTAACAGCCATCCAGTGCTTCTCACTTGGGTCAGATTGAAATCTGCTCGTGGTGCTCAATGCATGTGAGATGTCAAGCTGAGTGCATACCATAACATACATGATGGACCCTATCACTATGGTATAGGGTATTCTATTCATGTGTAGTCTCCCCTCTTGTGTTCTTGGACACTTTGATTTAGAAAGGTTAATCCCGTGAGACATTGGGAGATAACCCTTTGTTGACCGCTCAAGGTTAAATCTAGCCAAAACCTTGTCTGTGTATGTACTTTGTGAAAGACCTAGCAACCTTTTGGATCTATCTCGTAAATCTTAATACCAAGTATAAAAGCTACTTCTCCAAGGTCTTTCATGGAGAAATTCTTTGACAATCATGACTTAACTATCTAAAGAAAAGGAATATCGTTTCCTATTAATAATATGTCATCGACATAAATTACAAGGAAAATGATTGCACTCCTACTAGCCTTCTTAAATATATAAGGCTCATTAGCTTTTGACACAAAGCCTATTTCTCAGATTGTCTCCTCAAACTTAATGTTCCAACTCCTAGATGCTTACTTAAGTCCATAAATGGACTTCTGCAACTTGCATACCTTAGAGCCATCCTTGTATTTAAAACCCTCAGGTTGTTCCATATACACATCCCTGTCTAGATTCCCATTAAGGAATGCTATCTTCACATCCATCTGCTAAATCTCATAATCGTAATGATCAGCGATGGTAAGGAGTATCTTGATAGACTTTAGCATGGCCACCGGTGAAAAGGTCTCGTCATAGTTAATGCCTTCTTTTTTATTGTACCCTTTTGCAACTAGCCTTGCTTTATAGGTAACTATGTTACCGTCCATGTCAGTTTTCTTCTTGAAACCCGCTTGCATCCTATGGGCCTAATCCCACTTGGAGCATCAATCAAGCTCCAAACTTGATTTTCATACATGGAGTCTATCTCCGATCTCATGGCTTAAAGCCATTTATCGATTTTGAGCCATCCATTGCCTCCTTAGAAGTCCTAGGCTCATCATCCTCCATAAGGAAGAGATGTTTATCATCAGTTATGAGAAACACGTATCGCTCAGGAGCGATTGGAGCCCAGCCTGACCTACGCAATATCGGTGTTATAATAGGCTATTCCATACTTACACTATCTTGTATAATAAGTGTAGGTATAATCAGTTGACTGTTCGTTTGATCTTCTTGAGTGCATAACTCAAGATTGCTCCTACTAGCTTTCACAAGTATATTTTCTTTCTCGTAGAATTGAGCATTTCTAGAATTAAGGACTTTTTATTCCTTGGGATCATACAAGGTATACCCTATAGTCTCTTAGTTAGCCTACAAACAGACATCTATCATACTTGGTACCTGGCTTATATCTGAACTTATACTCTTTACATAAGCAGGACATCCCCAAACTCTCAGGTGAGAAAGAGGGGTTTTCTTACCATACCATAACTCGTATGGAGATTGATCAACTGATTTAGAGGGTACACTATTTAGTATATAAACTACACTCTCAAGTGCATAACCCTGAAAGGATCTACCAAGTTCTGCTTGGCTCATCATGGACCAAACCATATTGAGTAGGGTTCGATTTCTCCTTTCTGACACTCCATTGTGTTGGGGTGTATAAGGAGGTGTCCACTAGGATAAAATACCATTATCCCTTAGATAATCCTGAAACTCTTGGCTTAAGTATTTACCACCTCGATCAGATCAAAGGGTCTTGATACTTTTCCCAAGCTGTTTCTCTACTTCACTTTTGAATTCTTTGAATATATCAAAACTTTCAGAATTATGCCTCATAAGGTACAAATAACCATATTGCGAGTAATCGTCGATAAAGGTTATAAAGTAGATGAAACCCTCATGTATCTTAACACTCATTGGACCACATACATCAAAATGTATTATTTCCAAAGTACTAGTGGCACGCTGACCCTTTCCTTTGAAAGGTGTCTTAGTCATCTTCCCTTTTAAACAAGGTTCGAACGTACCATACGAAACCCATTCCATTGGGCCTAAGTCTCCACATTTGTGTAACTTAGTTAAGCGAGTCATTTATGTGGCCTAGACGATAATGCCATAAGTATGAGGATTTCTCATTATCTAATCTCGATTTCTTAACAATGTTCATATTTAGAATTTTAGTTTTAGTATCTAGAACGTATATGCCATCATAGATATTCCATGAGCATAAAGAATATTATCATGCTGAATTTGACATTTATTATTAAAAAATAAAATTTCAAATCCTTCTGTTGCTAAACACGCAACAAAATTAATATTCTTAGTGACAGTAGGAATATAATAGCAATTGTTCAAAACTAAAATAAGGCCACTAGGAAAATGAAGGCCATATGTCCCTACAACTATTGCATCAACCCATGCTCCATTTCTAACTCTTAGGTCCATTTCCCTCTTTGCAAGCCTCCTACTATTCCTCAATCCCTGCACAGAAGTACAAATATGAGTACCATAACCAATATCTAATACCCAAGTAGACTCATAGGGAACTATAGAGAAACTCTCTATCATGAACATACCTGAAGTAGATGTATCACTCGGCTTCTTCTTCACATGTTTAGAAATCAGAGCTTTATAATCACGTTTCTAGTTTCCCGGTCTTCCACACACAAAACATAATCCTTTGGGTTTCCCCTTTTCAATAAAAACATTTTTGACCTTCTTCCCGATGGGTTTTAAACCATTACCTTTGATGCAAGCTTTGCTTGCCAAGGTACTTGTTCCTCTAGCCTTTAGGCCTTCTTTAAAATTTCTAAGTTTCCTAATAAACTCAGATGGCTTGTTAGTCTTTCTTGACATAAGATAATCTTTCACAAAAGGTGAATATTTATCAGATAGGATTTCAATCATAAGTTGTATATCATGCTTGGAATCTGTCTTGATTCTTATTTGAGCCAATCTCCTTGAATACTGAAAGTATTCTATGCATCGCTTAGTGGTTAGGATCCCATAATTTCTCCCAGGGTTATAAAGAAATCTCAAAATTTCATTCTATTCAACTCATCTGAGATGAATGAGAATGGATTTTAAGTCCATACCTTCATGCTATTTCTTAAGCTTCAAGCTCATGGTTTCGAGCATCACAAGTGATACAACGAAAGCATTTCTCTTGTGCTTAAGATATGCTTCTTTCTCTTAGATAGAAGCATCACCATTAGGATTGATTGGTTCGGGATTATGTAGAACATTATCCATGTGGCTTTTCACAAGTTCCTTTCTAAGAACATTGAACCAGTCATCCAAATTGATCCTTATCTATTTAGTGTCAAGTATCGGGTGGAGGTTTATGTTCGGATTCATTTTTCAATCCTAGATATAAGATAGAATTTGTTTAGACATTAGTATATGTACATGCATTTAATATAAGGTATTTTATTAAACACATAACTCCTACTATTTTCTCGACATTTAAATAGCCCCTTCTATTCAAATTCGGGAAATTTGGTTGAACTAATTTTCCTTAGTAGGTAGCATCCATAGCCACTCATCATGACCCCCACTATCGTAGGTTAAGCCATAATAAGATAACCATGGTTGAAACCCGTTCATTTGCATCTCTTGTAATTGCTAATCCATTTGAGTTCTCTTTCTCGAGACGTCCACACCCAATCGTACGACTCCTCAAATGTGCCTCCAATTCGACATTAGCTCCAATAATATGGATAACTAACCCTCTTTGGTTAAGGCTTTAACCCCATCTACTCTCATGACCAAACACATGTTAAAGGAAAGCACGTTGTACATGTTCTTACATCCGTTAATAATGTTTGTATCACGACTTATGACGGGAAGACTATTACTACCTTAATATTGTTGTAGGGATTTCATTGGTGCCACTAGTCTCGCCCTAGTCTAGGTCTTATACGATGTATATGATAATGAAATAATAATTCCAGGCTATTAGGAATTATTAACTCTAAGGGATCATGCTCTGGACTGGTATATCATAATCATTCCATTATGCCAAGACTCCACGTAGCATGCAAAACAAACAAGGTCCATGTTTAAATTTTTGCACATATGTCTATAAGTTTTAATTTAACAATTTAAACCACGTTTGTAAAACCATATGCGGGATTTAATTCCCATGCTAGAAATAAACTAAGTCATAAAAGTCCCTTGGGTACTCTTAAATCTAATACCGATGGTGATTTCCAGGTAGGAGAGGCCCCTTAAAGTGAATGAGCAACCTTGTCCAATCCTTGCCAAAATCACCACGGGCACTTCAATTCGTTGTACCATAGACAATTATGATTTTAAGATTTCATTCTTTAATTAAGTGAAGTACGGGACAACCCTCAATTTAAGCATTTACACTTATGATAAAACATTGCTAATTTTATATGATAATCACCTAGACTAAGTTTAAGCAAAACCTTAATCTAATTATCACATCATTTTCTATAATAGGAATGGAACCCTAAGTCATTCATAGCATACTTTAATCAATTCATAAAAAATCACATTTTAACATATTATTATCAATCATGCAAAGCATAAGGCAGGCTCTGATACCACTACTGGTTAATCAATATAGTATTTGAACATGCAATCATTGTAAGATGAAATTTCAAAACTTAAAATTAACCTAAAGATCTCTTAAGCATACCATGATCGATATAATCTAAGTTAAAACATTCCATAGAGGCTTTTAGGTTTATAAAGCTTACAAAAGAAACCTATCATCTAAAGATTGAAGCATTACTAGTTGATGCATGCTCTCTCTTTTGGTAGCGGTGTTCCCTTTGAGTAATTTGGCGCCACTTTGTTAGGATGTGCTTCCAAACTAGGAGAGCCTCTATGATTGATCCACACGGATCTTCATCGATAAAAACCTCAAGGAGGAGGAACCCATCAGTAGATAGTAGCTGCTAGACCACTTGAAAACCAACTCAAAAATAATCCCAAAGGCTCACTTGAGAAAGAGCCTTCAATAAGAATTCTTCGATTATTTAGAGAAATTGGAGGAGGATCCCGCACTACAAAGGAAGAATACAAAGTTGAATCCAGAGAGAAAATCTTAGCTTAAAGCTATTTTCATGTGTTTTATTGTATATGAATAAAAAGAGAAGCTGGAGGCCTATTTATAGGGAAAAGGGGGAGTGTTAAACTCCCCCTCAACAACACTACATGATCGAGTTGGCCTCGTGGGTCACAAGGACCCACGGGCTAACCCATGGTTGCTTCACAAGGCAAGCCCTGATGGGCTTGCCTTATGCCACAAGATGGGCTTGGGGGCTTGTGTGGTAAGCAATGCAAGAGCTGCCAACGCTTGCGGTTTGTAGCCCGCTAGTGATTGGCTAGTGTGGCAGACACGCAAGCCCCACTTCTAACATCCCGTGTTCATTTGGTGCCCACTCGTAATGGGATAAATCCCTTGCTCTCTTCATGCAAACTTTTTCCCTATTTTCTCCTTATTCCTTATAATTATTAATTCGGTTCAACTAATTAATAATTCTTCTAACGGATTCGATAACTTATATTTTCTGCATAAACTCAATCTATAGGTCCGATAAAGACCCAAAGTGTGTGACCTCATAAGATCCCAAAGTATAGAGCCGATAGAGTTTAACCTAAACTTGGCTTCCCGTTTGAGAACCTGTTGGCTCAGTGTTCTAGACCGAAATGGAACCCGATAGCTCTAGACTATCAAATTGGCTTTCTAGCAAAGTCGTATAATCCCCTGATACTTGGAACATCACATGTTTGTGACTTGATCCTGTTCTGCAGTAGTAACCAATACAATACACTCCTTTCATCAGGTTAAGTACCTTCTAGTTTATTGAACTTGGATTAAGTGTTAGCTCATGTAATAGCCGTAGCTATCCTATAATTGGACTTGTTCACGAATAACACCACTCAGCCATTATGTATCAAGATAGACTAGAAACCCGTTTTATCAATCTTATACTCTGATAAGAGGTTTATGAGTAAGTCACTTCAATAATGGGCCTTAAGGTACATCTCCCATTATATCATTATATGAGGAGCAATGGATCCCGTCTTGGCCACACAATTTACCAACATGTGATCATCGCTATATCCGTAATCACCCATGTCATCCTAATCGCTAGGGTATACATAATGTCTAACATGATCCACACAGATCTTCACCGACCAAAACCTCCATTGAGGAAGAACACACTGGTAGACAGCAGCTAATACACTGCACGAAGACTAACCCGAAAATATTTATTGAGAAGGCTCACTTTAAAATAGAAATTGCCTTCTAAAGAATTCTTGCGATGTTAGAGAAACTCATGGAGGATCTTGTAAGGAGAGGTTTAGCTGAATTACTTTGAAAAAGAGAGGGGGAACCACTATATATAATGGGAGGGGAGCAAATTGATCCCCTAATTTTCCAATGTGGGATGGGGAAAATCCCCATCCCATAATTGGGTCAGCGTGCGGAGCTCCACCTCCACGCAAGCTGACCAGGGGGCATAAGCCCCCTATGCAAGCTGTGCGGCGGCTTACAAAGCATGCCCTAATGGGCTTGCCTTGCCCCCATAAGCTGGGCTTGCGGGCTGCTTCCTGCTAGCATGGACTTGCCTAGTGCCAATGCGTGCTAGTGACCAGCGACCAAATTTTGTACACGGGGCAGCCGCGTAGACCCCACCCACAAACAACCTGTGTTCGCGGGGCCCACTCGTAACGGGAAAATCCCTTGCTTCGCTCCGTTCAATTTTTCTTAAAATTCTCCTTTAATTCTTTTAATTATTATTTGGTTTAAGTAATTAATAATTTATCCAACTATTCCGACATCCTTAATATTTTGGTATAGACCCAGTCTATAAGTTCTTTACTTAGTCCGGTAAAGACCCAAAGTGTGTGACCTCATTAGATCCCGAAGTATAGAGCTTCTAGAGGTTAACCTAAACTTGGCTTCCCATCCAGCAACCTTTAGGCTTAGTATTCTAGACTGATATAGAACCTGATAACTCTAGATGATCAAATGGGCTTTCTATTAAAGGCATATAATCCCTCAATACTTGGAATATCATGTGCTTGTGACTTGATCCGGTTCTGCAATAGTAACCAATACAATACACTCCTTCCATCAGGTTAAGTACCATCCAATTGATTGAGCTCAGATTAAGTATTAGCTCATGTAATAGCTGTATCTATCCTGGAATTAAACTTGTTCACGAAGAACACCACTCGCTATAATGTATCAAGATTTACTAGAAACCTGTTCTATCAATCTTACTCTGATAAGAGGTTTATGAGTGTGTGTCTTCAACTAGAAGCCATTAGGTGCCTCTCCCATTATATTACTATATCAGGAGCGATGGTTCCCAACTTGACTACTCAACTTACCAACGAGTGATCATCACTATACCCGTAATCACCCGTATCATCTTGATCGCCAGGGTATGAACAAGTATGACCCAAAGTATAACAACTCCTACACAAGGTAACTAGTATTTCAGGTCTGAGGATACTTGTACTGCCACTGCAATAAGACATGACACCAACACATGGATATAGCTATTTCTGAGTGTCTATCTTATAGAGGTCTCCAATGTATTACCCGAATACATTCATGTGTTAACTCAAGGTACCACCTTTAGCTTGTGAGATCAGTTGCTTGGATCTAATCAAGGAGTAAGCCAATACATGATTGTCTGTCCACTTCATTGATTTCCAATCTTAATGAAACTATGACTAGGGATATTTAGACTATTGATAGTAATAGATGTGTGTAGTTCTCACACCACATAGCTCCCACTATGTCCTCACACTTTTCATGCAATGAAGTAGCCACTGACTTTGTCTTGTCAATGTACATATATAATAACTCATATATATGATACCAACGAGACACATAATATAAACAAACACTAATAAATAACAAAGATTCCTTTATTATTATTATTATTATTATTATTATTATTATTATTAATCTAAAATTGTTTATACACTATAACTTATGAAGATATATAGGCCTAATTGCCTCTAGAGCATACATCATGTCTAGTAGTATGTATATTATCCAGTCCTAATCCTCTGTACTATGGTGCGGTTTAGGCTTAACGGATCTAGGCCGTATTGAATTTCCTAAAATAATTGATCTGGGTGGTGACTCCATAACATAGGCTAGAGGTTTATGCCTGATTTCTTTTTAAAACTTTATTTCCTCAAAATTGAAAACCCCCATGCCCAATCTTACTGGGCCAGTGACTCGTGATGACTGCGTGAGTATAAATGTCTTCCACTCACAGGTATTAGAACTGATTCTTGAATCAATAACCATCAAAGACTTCCTAGGGTGGATTGCGCGAGTATTTCAAAGACTACACCTGATAGAATACCTGAGTCTATGACACATACTAGTTCTCCTCTTTGCTCGGCTAATCAATCTAACCTTCTTGCCTCCTTAAGAAGTACCTCAAAGCTCGTGAATGTTGGCTTCAGCAAAGGTTCACATTATAATCAATGAGATCCATTTATCATAAGCTACATTAAACCTGCCTCATCTAGCTTGTCTCTAATCATCACTTGGATAGGCATCCAACATTGAGCATACTCTATGAAGCTCTCGCCATCTCATTACTTACAAGATAGAAGATCTCTTAACACACTCTTGAGCTTTTACATGTATATAAAAGTTCTCCTTGAAAGCACTTGAGATTTACAGTAAGCAATCTTTCAGTGACTCATGCTGCACCATATACCATTCATCGATAATTCCTAACAACGAGCAAGTAAACAATATTGCCAACATGCTGTCAGGAAATCCTTGAATACATAATAGAGATTCGTATTTGTAGACATGGAAGGATGATGCATCCTTTTCGACATAAGTTGATATCCTAAACAAAATGAATCATGCTTCCTATTAACAAATTGGACACTCGATGCCCAGAGAATTTGGCACTTTCTTTTAGAGTAGCCATAATATGCCATGGATCAATCCTCAAATCAAAAACCATAACTAACTTTCTTATTGCTTCACTCATGCATTAGAACACCTGATACTTACATAGACCATAATTGATCACTCCTAGATTAATGTCAAACTATAGGAGGGGGTTGTTTTTTGTGCTTAGTTTAAGTTTCAGCTCACCCACAACCTTATCATCCACCAACTTGCGAATGACCTTCAACAAATCTTTGAAATTGTTAGTACAATAACCTACAACCACATGGTAATTACAAAAATTATTCTTTCCTTTTGGTTTAGGGGGCACCCATGTCTTGATACTTTCCAACTTCTTTAATCAACATAACTTGGTAAAGAGAAATCCCAGGTTAGCTTCATATGGGGAGATCCCATGGTAATCCTCCTTTGATGATCTCACTACTACCGCAACATGCTTTAACTAGACTAACAAAATAACCACTTGCTTATCTTTCGCTTGAATAGAGTTGGAAGAGGAGGATCTTGAATCCTTTTTCTTCAACCACGTCTTACTTGCAAGTTACCCAGCTAGTATTTCTATGGCCTTATCCATTCCATCTTCTCAGCTTTCTCATACACCTCATTATACAAACTGAAGGTGTCTATTCCAAGCCTTTTCTTATAAGCTGGAAACGCCCAAGTACGAGCTTCACAATCATTTTTTATAGACTAAGCCTATCCTTCAACAGTACCTAAATGGCCATCCACCTATTGTAATAAGGCTTAAACAATTCCTCCAGCTTCTACTTCACAACCTCCAAATTCCACTTTATCTTCATCTAGGAAATAAGCATGTATTGTTCAACCTAAATCGTAGATTAGTGTTCCCAATTATGCGATACTTCCATTGGGAAGTTATTATACCATTAATTTACAAAAGCAGCCAAGGTTAAAATGAACATGTTGGCCATCATCTTATCACTAATATTGCGAGCTCTCATTAATGTCTGATAATTGGTCAGGTGTGTTACTAAACTTTCACTAACTCCGATATAACAAAAATATCAGAGAGCCAATAATCATCATGAATATCTGGTGGTATAGGATAATATTAGTTTGGTTGGTAATTGGGAAATTGGCTAACATAAGTGGCCAAGAATTGTTGCCATAACTCTACCATGTTGGGATGCTAATACTAGGGAGCAGTCATCTTTGATCCTAGCTGAAACCCTAACTGATACGAATGGGAGGAATGAAGCTAGAAGGAGGTTTGACAACTCTCATTGATGTTGTGACTAGATAGAAACCTATTAAAATTGACTTATGCTAACCAACTGACCCGATTCTCTTGATCTAACTGATTTTTCCTCGAAGCTGGACCGAAGCATTGATTGATACTAACCCTGCCTGGTCATTACCCCTCAAAGTCTACCCAATCTAAAATTGGATGAACTAGCCCGGTCCCTAGCTGAACTGACCCTAACCTAAGCTGAATGGTCTCAGATTTGGGTTGAAAAGCTCATAATGAGGGTGCAAGGCTTCGATGTCAAACTGGAAGATGTTAGTGTGGTTTCCAGTTGGGCTACATGATGGAAAATGAACATTAGGATTAGAAACATGTGTCCTAGCCTACAGTTGACTAGTAGGATCCTAGAGATTTCCAATTATCTTAGAGTTTGAGAATCTAGTTGAAGTGTGATCTTCTAGTTGACAAAGATGAAAATGGCATTGCATAGTTTGCATGAATTGGTCGCTATAGAGAATAATGCTCAAGGCATTAGCCATCTTTGGGTTGGTATTTCATAGGATTTCCTGGATAACTGGCTTTTCTTGCATAACTTGTTCCTCTACCCCGGGATCATTTTGAGGCTCTGTCATTCTAATAACTTGATCGAAACCAAAATTTGATCTCTACCTTGACCCAAAATCTGAACCTAAACCTGAATCCTCACTAGAGTTTGAGTGTGAAATACCCTCTCAATGAGACACGATTTAATAGATTTGAATGATGCGATGAATCGGCCTCTTCCAAGACTTAATAGAAGCATACAACAAGATGATCAGGTAATGAATGTAATGTGTGATTGACAAAATTTGACAAATTTGTGACATTTGTATATGTTATGGCTGAAAACAAAAGGGTTAGAGTGCCATGATGTTACAAACTTCATGCTTCCCAATCCATTTGAAACAAACATGTTAGTTTTTAGTGATGAAGATTTAATCGAGATGATAACAAGATCTAACCCGTGTGGTAAGGACTTGAGGCTACGATAACATCGATGTGATGTCTAAGTTGAAGTTTGCAAAATTATCATGATATTGGTGTGGTAATTGGCTTTTTGTTCTAAGAGTCAAGATAATGTCGATGTGACATTATAATGATAAGGGTGATGTTTGTGAAATCGCTGCATTACTCGTGTGTTAATGGGCTTTTGATTTGAGAATTTTCAACTATGGCTCCTTCTCGTACCATAAATAGATTTCTTTCGGCATTTGCATGATTGTGTTAGTTCGAGAAATGATGTGTTATACCCTTAGGTGTAAATAATCGAATACTTTGTGCAACTCTTAGTGTAGTGGGTTTGTTTACCAAGCGACCAAGGGTTTGGGTACCAAGTCGGCACCTCTAGTATTGGGAAATTTGTGATCCTAATCCTAGGTGACACTGCCTTAACATATCATCTAAAACTAGGTGATCAATATTAGTTTAATATTGAGTGATGACACATTGTGACATGTGTGCATATATTTGTGTTTGTATAAAAGATTGTGGTTAGAAATATGCTATATACAAATGGACATGATGATAAAAGAAAGCGGTAAAAACATAGCACATAACGTGCAACGTACTTCCTTCGACCTTATATCACATGCATAAGGGTTAAACTTCTAAATCTAGGCTTGGCTTATCTTAATACCGCAAGGATATGAGGGTTCAGACCTCCATAAGAGAAAGATGCAATTTGTTTGGTATACCTTAGTGGAAGTGTCTATGGTTTCTTATATGAGTTTGGTCATGGGTTGTTGATGTAGAAAGCTCTTGTTGTACTATGATACACTCTAACCTTTCCCCAAATAGGTTCTATCAAAAGAAGTATAAATGATTTTTGTTAGGCATCATTGGTCATCGAGAGGCCACAAGTGATGCTTTCTCGAGCTTCTTGCTAAAATAAGGCACCCTAACCTCATGGCTAAGCCATCTAACGCAAATGCTTGGTTTGAAATATAGTAAAGGTGAGTTTAACTAATTTAACAAATTTTCAATAACTCATAAAAAATCTTCCAAAATTTTAAGCTTAAAAAGAAAGAAGGATCTTCAACATAGTCTCCACTATGAGCAAACGATGTTCTGGACCCACGTGGTCACCTCGAGGTGTTGGCCCTATGAAATGGGGTATGGGGGTTTTTGAAAAAGGGTTATGGTTGTGAAAGTGTACAAAGTAAGTTTAAAAGACTCAAGATATGATCTTCCTACCTATATTATACAAAGTTGCCACAAATATTAGCTCATCTAGGAAATTCAGTACAACTTAAATCTGTTAAACCTAAACGATATCATAGTATAGAGATTTAGGTCCGGATGAGTTACTTATTTCATCATTATTTGAGTTAAATTATACAATATGTGACCACCTTTATAACATTCCAATTCGATTTAGATGTTTTTAACTTATGGGATTATTTCAATGTGTATGTGGAAAGCGATAAATAATAAAGTGCGAGAAAATAAATACGTAAGAAATTAATGCGCATAGTATATATTGTGATAAGGGATATACATCACCTAAATACGTTGAAATTTAAGGGTAACAATTGCCTAGAATACATTGATAGCTAACAAATATGAAATCGATTTAATTAAATGTAACACCCGAAGGAAAATAAATCCTAACATATGTCTAATCTAAACTACTTGCATCCACAAGAGTTATCACAAGTAAAATTGCACAACACAAACATTTGCAAATATGTTCAATTTTGATATTTTCAAGACCTACGTGGTCGATTTAAAAAAACAGAAAGTTTGATCGTGATTTCCTTATGAAAAATGTTTCATTTTTAAATAAAAGTATGTTGCTCATTTTATTAGTGAAACTAGCACATGTAATATTGTTGGGTTGGTTCTAGGAACTTAAGTTCCCTTCAGTGGGGTTTCTTAACAAATTTGAAATGCATACATTCAAATGTGAATCTCACTTTAAAACTTAAAATGGGGCTTCCATCGAAACCATCTCGAGTGAGAAGTTGTTAAAGATAGTAAAACATATCCCGATCAAGGGATAACTAACTTTAGCCATTTGAACATCTTTCAAGTTGGTTACAAGTCTCTAAATTAGAATTTCAATTTCTATGCTACTAAAAATTAGAATTTCAATTTTGAATGGTCACTACACAGATCTATGCTACTAAAAATTAGAATTTCAATTTTGAATGGTCACTACACAGATATATGTTTAAACATGACCCGAAGCTATTGTCTACCATGCAATATCATTATCGACATTGTTGATATCGTTAATGGTATCAATGATATCTTTAGCGACATATCTCATGTTGGTAATCACATTACATTTGACATAAGAAGCAGAAAAACTTAAATGCACATATAAAAATGAAAAAACAACAATCATGCATATATATGTGAAACATAAATTTAAGAACTCAGAGGCTCACCCCAGAGTCATGAATCCACTTCTTCGAGATCCACAAATTTCTCTGAGAAGATCTCCTTGTTTCTTTAGTTTTTTATTGGTTGTGGTTTGTCAAAAGATCCTTGAAATGGAGTTAGATGTGGCTCTAAGTCAAAGAAGGAACTATAGAAGGTGTAGTAACCCTAAAGTGAGAGAAAAAAGTGTAAAAAACTCTTCCTCTCTAGATCGAAAGTTTAATCCCCAAGATGAACACTCAAAGAACAAACTTTACCATAAATATGAACAAAATAGAAAATTTTTTCAAATTTATGAAAATGATCGCCACTTTTCCACTAATAAGTTTAATCCCTTAATGGTTCCGAAAACTTGTTCGTGAAACTTGGCTATACTCGTCCAATAAGACTTATCCTTAATAATAATGCCAAAAACTTGTTCACAAAAAATGTAGGTGTTGTCAATACCCCTTATCACATAGAAAAATGATGATAACTGCAAGCATACAATTGCGATGTAGTTTTAAAAGATATCGAACCCACAGGAAAGGAATAGCTCTGAAGATCAACAAGGAAAGACAAAGTAAAGGAAAATAAAAATAGTTTTTAGATTTTTGGAAAGGAAAGATCAAAATGAAAAGTAGAGTAAATATATATGTGATAAATGAGAGTCTCTAAAAATATAGATTTTCACTACGAACAAGTATAGCAGAGAAATCATGCAAGTTTAACAAAGGTATTACGATGCACTAGACTAATCTAACAAACCCGATTCAACACACTCAGATGTTCAATGATTCACCGCAGAGCAACACACGAAATAACTTTTCTAATCCTAGCGCAAACGAGATAAGACTATTATATAAACATGGACAACGTCAATACTATGCTTAGTACGGGTCGCTCTCACATAGCCATATTTAGCAAGTTACCATTCCAAAAATGTTGGCTCACTAAACAGTGTTATATCATAGATCCAGTGATTATACATGATATTGTTAACCCCGAAACTACTCTTAAAATTAACACCAACGCATATAACTTGATTAACATAAAAGACTTAGCACGAAATACGCATTATGACACATAGACATATCATAAACTTCGAAATAGAAAG
>CATIWQ010360311.1:0-41071 GCA_949673415.1 Euphorbia schlechtendalii
ATATCCCAGTTCAAGCAACAAATCCAAATTATGCATTTGAATTCCTCAATTACCTTAGACCCAAGAGCATTCTCAATTACCTCATTCCTCAATTCTTCAATTTTTGTAAATCAAAACATGAATTAGTCAAATTAACTTCGAAATAAAATTGCAGGGTATGACAAAATGAAAGAAGAGATAATGAAATTGAAATCAAACTCTTGCCATAAATTGAAATTGTAGACAAAACCCAGTAGGAATTGGACCAAAGAAGTTTGTTAATTTGAACAGCTGGAAACGTACTAATTGCACTTGGATTTGGCCAGCTAATTTGAATAGATTGAAACCCAGTACGAATTTCGTCGAGATTTGGACAGATAATTTGAATAGATTGAAACCCAGTACGAAACCGGCCTATTGTCTTTGATGTCTCTCTGACCAACAAATTGTTTGATAAACCAAGAAAACGGAGTTCGGTTTTGAGTTGAAAAGCGTAAAATATGTTGGGACCGTTTAAACGAAGAAGATGAGAAGTCATGGAGACCCTTTAAACGAAGAAGATAAGAAGTCATGGATATTAGGCCGCCGACAATGGGAACGCCGGTGAGGATAGTTTTTCCGGAGAAGATAAGGAGGAGAAAGGGAGAAAAAAAGAAAATGAATTTTGAAATTATGAAAGAAAGTATATTTTGTATTCTATAATATTACTCACTTCACTGATTTTTCTAACTTACCACATCATCAACACAAAGGAATAAAGTGGTTCATTTTTTCTAAGTTGATGGGATTAATTGGACCTTTTATAAATTTGAGATGACATCCAATTATTGAAACCAAGTTGAGGGATACCGATGCATTTGACTTTTTTCATTGTAAACTTAACATGCAACGAGGACATTGACTTCAAATCTTCAAGCAAGCAAGGACAACGTTGAATGTGGGGGTTTGTAGTGGAGAAGAAAATGACCCACCAATCTCCTCTACCCTTATTAGTATTTTTCTATAATAATGAAAAAAATACATTGTTAGCCGTCAAACTTGAAATATTTCATTAAGGATGTTTCTCTAAACTTAAAAGTTAGTCAAACTTGCTTAAAAGTAAAATTTTAAATTAAAAGTTAGTTAGTTTAGTGTTTCTCTAAACTTTTTTCAACTTAAAAAAATTACTTTTAAGTAAAAAGTAAAAAATAGCTAATACTTAAGGGGTGTTTCTCTGAACTTACTTTTAAAAAGTAACTTTTTTTCTAGTTTACTTTTTGACCAAATAAATTACAATATTACCCCTATGTTATATTCAAAACCAAATACCCTTTTATAAAACATATACTTTATAGTCAAGATTCAACAACTTAAAAGTAACTTAAAATTTAATTTTGAGAAACACTTTTAATGACTTAAAAATCATTTTACATAAACACTAAACTACTTATTTTTAAACTCCTTAAAAGTTAAAAAAAAAAACTTTTAAATTATAAGTCACAAATCATAAATTTGAAAAAACACCTTCTAAATATCGATCCCCGTTTAAAAAAAATTCCCAATTAAAATGTTATCGATTTGAAAATGTTAAATTATGGGCTAATTATGTATTTAGCCCAGAAAAAGGTAGTATATCAAAAGTTATTTAAATTTGTTTCAAAAATTTACTGTTAACCGGACTTTCAAAGTAATTTTTTAAAATCTTTCAATTTTTTATTCAGCTTAAGAAAATTAGAAAAATAACACTATGAAAATTTTGCAATATAACCTAAGCTGATACATGTCATTGAAAGACACAGTACCGTACTTTTTAATAGTTAAAATATCTAAGATGCACACGGAGACTATAATTATTTTTTTACAGGTTTGAGTTAGTGTTGAAAATGGGGTTTCAAATCTCCGAATCCGATAAAGATCCGCTCCGATAAGAATAGGGAATCCCCGATAAGAATTCCCCACGGTAGGGAGTGAAGAATTTTTCGTACCCGAAGCCTTAACGGATATGGAGATGAGGAATACACTCCCCAATCAGATAAATCCCTGCACCGATATATCTTCATTGAAAAATTTCCAAATATTTTTTATATTTTATAAAAATTATAGTTTATATTATATTATATATGGATATGTGCTTATTTCAATTCTTTTTTTGAAAAAAATTTACAAATCTTGCAACCCTAAAAGTTATGTATATAGTTGGAAGAACAATATAGAAATGAATCAAATATTATCGACTTTAATGTTTTTATCTAAACTCTTCTTTTGAATGTTGAACATTGCATCTCAACTTTGATGTTTATTTTTGAAGGATTTATTTTTAAAATTATATATTAAGACTTTAAATTTATTTAGCATTGAACATTGAAATAATTTGATCAAATAATATTTTTAAGTAATGATTCAAAGTTTTTATTGTATGAAATTTTAAAAATATTTACTTATTATTTATTTAAATGTGAAAATGGGAAATATTCGATACCCAATGAAAAATCCCCGATAAAGAAATAAAAAAAAATTTATCTTTAAAATTTTAATAAATATAAATACAAAGAATATTTTTCTCCCAAAATTTTAATGGATACGAACATGGTAATACATTGTCACGTGTAAAAAAACATATAAAACTACCTCTCCCCCGTAATATTGTATACAGTATACCCATTTCTCTCTCTCTCGTCCACTCTGTCACTTCTTTTATGTCCGTACTCTGTCTCTCTCTCTATAACCTATGACCTGTTCACCCAGTTGCCCTCCACACGTGCAAAACTGTAATTAGTATTCTTATTCCCTTCACCTTCTTCTTTGTGCTTGTGGTGCAACTAATTAAAGTTAGATAGAGAAAGTTAAACACTGTAGCTCAAATACTAGTAGTACATACGCCCAAACAAACAAACAAAGGATAAATATATTTTTCTTTGGTCTTGTTGTTATTTCTTGTTCTCTCCCCCCCCCCTCACTTTCTCTCTCCAAGTTTTTCTTCTCTCCTCTTTCCTTCTCCTTGTTTTGAAATCTGATCAAGGATCGGTTCTTGTTCACGGTTTTTGATGTTACTGATCAAATCAAAGAAAAGGGTGCGTTAAAGATAAGATTTTTAGCCGTTTGCACTGATGAGGATTAGGAAAAGACAAGTTCCTTTTCCTCTTTGTTCTCTTTCTCCAGCTCCTCTCTCAGATCCGACGGTGCAACTTCCGTTCAATCGTAACCCAGCTCCGATTCTGTCCGATGATGATGATACGGCGGCGTATTTCAATGCTCCCTCTTCGCCTCCTCCCCAATTTCAACCGATCCAACCCACCACCACTCACACGGTAACTATTTTCCTCAATAACTAATGCTTTCTTTGATTTCTTGGTTTATAAAACCGGTGCAATTTAACTCAATGTGTTAATTTTCTTGGGTTTGAGTTGGTGGGTTTGGTTGGTTAGATCCGTTTGTTTTTGTCTTGGTACTGTAGGGGAATTTGTTGCAGAGAGATGGAAGCAGTAATGATACCAGGTAAGAAATTAAACAACTCATAAAGTTAAAATCAATCCAAACTTTAAGGTCAAATAATTATATTTTTTCTAAACAAGTGGAAAACACTGTTTAATGACTGTCACTAGTCAAAATTATCAGCAAGCATTAGGCTTGGTAATAGCTGCACACCCAAATACATTTCCGATCTCAGTATTTAGTAATTTTCTTTAATTCCTAAATAATAATATAGTACAAGATAAGCCATGCGGTGCAAGATAGCATGGGATGCTTCTGGCCCCATACATATGATACTACGCACCATCCTCTAATGTTGCACTCTTCATTTCCTCCCCATATTTTTAACTTCGCCATCTTAAATTCCAGTGACAAGGGTGCAAAAACGGACACTTTGGGGAATCACGAAGAACCACAACAAGGTATAGATTTTAAACACAAACATGCTTATAATTTTTTCCACAATGTTATTGTGATGGATTAATTGCACTAACCAAAGGGAAAGGATATGAGGGAGAGAAAGCATTGAAGAAGAGAAGAAGGAGCTCGGTTATGGAGACCAAGGCGAACGATGACGAAACAGATAGTAAGAAGATAAAGAAAAAGAAAGGGAGAGGGGGAGGAATAATGGAGGGTTCAAGATGTAGTAGAGTAAATGGGAGAGGGTGGAGATGTTGTCAGCAAACACTGGTTGGGTACTCGCTATGTGAGCACCATTTGGGCAAGGGAAGGCTAAGAAGCATGAACAGTGTTCGTAGCCGGTCCAAACCACTGGACAGTGAAGATCCCACTTTTAAGAAGAGTAGAAATAGAAAGCTTGGGATTGTCAAGGCTCGATCAATGAGCAGCTTGTTAGGCCATGACACTGCAACAACTAGCTAGCTAGCTAGTCCATCTTTTCTTACAAGTTAAGGTTCGATTTATTGAGATCTATATGAAAAAGATGTGTTTTAGACTACTGCTTTTGTTACGTGTAGACTTTTTTTTTAATGTCGTTTTAATATTGTATCTCGGTGCACTTTTATGGGTTATATATATATTTGCTTATTTTGCTAGCAGAATATCAGTTAAAGTAGCATTTTACCTAATCCTTTAGTTTGGTTGATTGTACAGGAGAATTTGTAGAGCACATCGGGTCCTATCGTGAGGCTATATATGTATGTTGTCTTTTTTATAGGATTCCATTTGAGGATTTATATGCATGTAAAGGGAGATTTACTTTCAACCCATAATACTCAACTACAAAAATAAAATCGAGAATGATATTATGTCGCAAAAACTCATTTTGAGTTATAAAAAAGGAAAAATACTAAGCTGGTGTTAGAGGAAGTTTTTCAAGAGTTAACGTTGTTTATTGCTTTTCTGATATATTATAATAGTTGTTCATCTATATTTGCTTACAACGTCCGCTATATATCATATATGATATGTGATAACAGAAAAACTATCAGCAGAACATAAAAGTAAACAAAAATATTTAATATAATTCACGCTTTAAATGGCACGAAAATCTTAATTTACAATCATCTAAATTTTTTTATTAGGATCGGGTAATAGTAAGTAGGTTGGATCTTCAACATTGTCAAACTCCATATTTATAAAAAAATTGCACAAAATAACATATGAATAATGATTAAGCTTCACTTGTAAGTTTAGGTTTCTTATCGTACGATTTCATAACACGGTGTCAGAGTCTTTTGAACATAAGAGATTGAGAGTTTGAATCATGTCAGTTAAATTAAATAAATAAATCTCAACACACGCTGGACTGGACCTAAATATTACACACTTCAAGACAAAGGGCATTCTTGTGCGGTAGAGAGTGACATTGTGTCATGAATAATATATGTGAGCTACAATTAGACTTTAGCTTAATTAAATGATTTCATGACAATTTTTAAGTCAATTATATGTGTTTCATATAATTTTTTATTAGTATTTACTCTTTTTTTGTAGCTTCTGCTGCAAATTCTTGAGCACTTTTCATTTGAAACTCATATATGCATTGCATGAACACCTTCGCCACCGAGAGTGAATTTAACAAGTGAACTCAGGGATATATTCCAATTGTGATATTTGGACAACCATTGACATAAACGAACCATATTGGGAATAATCATATATTTAATTAGTCAGTTTAAGCGACACCAAACTGAATTCGTAATTAATTAAAAATTGTAATAAAGAAAACGCTTAAATTTGTTGCATATGTAAAATTATCTCATGGTCACGGGGAAGCACATATAATAATCAATGTAATATTGATAATAAGAGAAGAATCAGAGTTGATGGTGTAACCGTTTTATTTGTATATTTTTCAAAATATACATACGAGATCATTTTTGTATATAGGCTTTAATTTGGATTTACTCCAAACATTGTTTTGGTCAATATTTTTCTCTCCTTTTGTTAAAACTAATGAGTACAACAATGAACAATCAGTGGCTTAACAGCACAGATGTCACTTGAAAGGTGAAAAACCCAACAAGTAAAAAATTCAATTGAGTAATCATACTAGAGATGTACCGATTCACATTTATAGGGATGATATTGTGATAATAAATCTCACATTTTGTTTTTTAGCCTATTGTCTCAGAATATCCGTAGGATTCCCCCCCTAGTATAGCCATATAGGTACTTCGATTCACCTTATAAATCAAATATTTTAAGAATTGAGGACTTATTAATTAGCAAGTCATTTATAATAATATAACAAAGCAATAGATTTACTATTATAATTAGTGTTATATATTAATATTAAGTAGTTGGATGGTTTTATCCCTTTTTTTTTTTGAAAAACTGAATGGTTTTATCCTTCCATATATGCATGAGTTTCCAAGATATATATATATCCATACTATCAATATCTAGACAGTCTATACTTTATAGGTACAATAATTAGATCATTAATTATTTTGTTTCATTTTTAAACTCCGTTACTAAATTTGTGTGGTTTGTATTGTTGAGATGTGCAGTTGCTGCGGATGCAGAGACTAAGTCATTAAATGAGGATTAAGACAACTGAAGATGCAGACCATTAGCTATCTATATCTGTTTATGAATTACTATGAGTGAGCTAATTTGGGCTAGACTTATCGAGTTTAGTGACAAGGCTATGTTCAATTTTCAACCTATAAACCATATCACAGATGTTCAATATCATTTACTTGATGCTTATAGATTTGTATTGAAATTTTGTTAAGTTTAGTTTAGTAAACCTAGTAATAAGTTAAAAGGAACATATCTTATTTTTCTTTGTTAAAAAATCAACCTATCTTGTATAAAATTTAATGTGGGTTCGAGTTCAAGTTAGACTGAATTGAAAATCATGTTTTTTTTTTCTAGTAGATTCTTGAATAAATAAAAAATGTGAAAGAAAAGAAATCCATAGTTTTGATAATTAACTAGAAATTTTGTTATACTTAGTCAGAATTTGTCGTTTATGTTTAAGAAATGTGGCCTGTATTGTTAATTAACAAAAGCCATATAAATATATACATCAGCCAGCAGAATGTACAAAATTCCAGCACTTAGTGGGGGGCCTTTGAGAAAGTAATAAATGTTACAATGTAGCATATATACGCCCAGGCTGGCATGTGAGTATATAACAAATTTAAACAAATGCAATCCAAATACTAAAATCATTTTTCATCTACCAGGGAATTATGCAAAGATCGTTCGTAAACTCCACTTACAAATTTTGCCATGTAAACTATTTTGAGTTTCATCAATATACAATTTATATATAATGTAATTTGCGTGGAAAAATGATCCTGTGTATAAATAAATTTTCTAGTTTTCACCATGATTAAATTATAATCATTGGGTGATTGGTTCGATTTAGCTTTGAAAACTACTTATGTAGTAAATTAACGTATATGTACATATTGATAATGCTTTTATGATATAAATAGAATAAATCAAACAAAAAAACCAATGGAGACTTATCATTCGAATGGGTGAAACCAATATTCTTAGCCGTCACTCCATATTGCTCCAATTACAAACGGCCGATCCTTTTCTAAATATGACACTGACATAGCCACCAATCATTTGTAGGTTAATTGCAATTTAATTCATTTAATTATCACTAATCTCCATTATTGTCACGTCTAATATAAGTCCTACTGTAATATTATATTATTTATAACTTATAGTCTTATTTACAATGATATCATATTATGATGCATGAAACTCGATATTTTTAAATATAAGTGAATGGTATAGTATACTCTCCATTTTAATATATACTCCCTCCGGTTTCTGATATTTATCGTTTTAGAGTTTTTACTTTGATTCCTAATACTTGTCATTTTATAATATCAATGCACTTTTTAACAAGATTTTTCTAATTTACCCTTGCATTAATTAGGAAAAAGAATAAATATAAATTAATTTATAAGTTGGTAATTTAGAATAGAGAGAATTTTATTATAAAGTAAAAAGATGAATTAGTCATTTTTATAATACATTAAATGTCTTATTAGTTTTGATGAAAAATCTAAAATGACAAATATTAGAAACCAAAGGGAGTAACTACATTGCAAATGGAGTTGAGGCTAAAAGATAAGATTAGATAGTAGAGTTTGTATACTCAAAATTATAGCTAAACATTTCTCCTTTGCCTCTAACTTAAAGACCTAATGGAGTTTGAGGTTAATATAAATAAGACTAGAATCATTGGTGATCTTCAATATTTAACAAAGACGCTTCCTCGGTAGTTTAATGAACTCCTTCGTTAAGTGGTTCCAAACTCCAAAGTCGTTTCCACCATAGTATAAACTTATAAGTATAAAACTAAAACATTTCCCCTTAAGCTATTATCTTTAGAATAAATTTGCAGCGGTCCACCTTACAAATATATTAGTAATGCATTACAAATTCTCCAATATAAATATTATCATTAAATTATGTGAAGCTGCATGTTAAGTTATCTCAAGATCTCACAAAATCTACGCCTGACAACCATCGATCACAATTAATTTGGGATTAATATTAAAGCTCGAGGAATGTCTACTAAAACAGCAAGGCTATTGAAACCTGGCAATTAAGCATCATCATCTACAATATCGTATTCGTGTTACAAAAAGCATCAAATAAATTGCACTCAATGTTAACAAGTCGGAAACAGAAGTAACTAAGCATTAGATAAACTTATCTTGATTCAGGCAGTATTATTACCTGTATAATTCATTCTTGATTCTCCGCAATGCTAATCGTAGCATTAATATTCGGTTGGCCTAACAAGCTGCTCATCGATCGAGCCTTCACCATTCCAAGCTTCTGCTTTCTCTTTGACATCAACATCGGCTGCTGCTGCGGCTGAATCTCATCTTCCTTCAATGAAGTAGCCTTCTCCTTTTCTTCCTCACCCTCTAATGATAATGGGCGATACTCGACCTTATTGGGCGTGCTTCGAACGGTGGCCATGCTTCTGAGCCTTCCTTTCCCCAAATGATGCTCGCAAAGAGAGTAGCCCACGAGTGTTGGTTGGCAGCATCTCCATCCTCTCCCATTCACACGGCTGCACCGAGATCCCTCCATTAATGCACCGCCTCTTACCCTCTTCTTTTTTGCACCACTTTTGTTCTCATTCATCTCTTTGCTTTTACTTTCTCCATTCGTTTTTCTCCTCTCTATACTCCTTCTTCTCTTCTTCTGAGGGAACACTTCCACTCCTATAATTATAACCTCAAACTCAGTTTCAATGGCTGGCTACGATAATTATTGCAATTTAATTGATTTACCTTGATGGAGAGAAGTAAATTGTGTTTTTGCACCCCAGATAGTTTCTTTCCTAGACCAGAATTGGGGGATATATTAATATAGTAAATAAAAACAATGATAAAAGTATATAGAGAGAGAAGAATAATGGGGGACCAGCGTCCCCATGCTAACGTGCAACCCAAAGTGCAAAGCATTTAGTTAGCCAAAATGGAGAAAAACAGACTAGTAGATTAGATTAGATGTGAAGGTATGGTGGCTAGCCAAAGTTCATATACAAACATCCTCTACAGTAGTTTCCCACTAACAATCTTTTTTATTTTCCTGGTAAAATTTAATTTACGGCTCTCCATATTTTTTCACCTTTTTTACTTCGAATTTCATGAATGGATGATGAAGATTGAAGAGAAACGTTGATTTTCTTTTTTGTTTTTATCTTTTATGCTAACCTGTTATGATTACTGCTCTTTTCTCCTTCTTCTTCCTCTCCTTTTGGATCTCTTCCTTCTTTGCACAAAAACTGCAACAAAAATCACAAGGATCCATCAAATGTAAAATTAAGTAACGACAAAATCAGATCCGTCCAAATTCCATCTCACACGATACTGAGCACAGGTGCAGCCATCATCAACACTCGAATCTGAATTCAACAACTGAAAATGATTAAAGAGCTAATTAACCTTGTTTTCTGCTTGCTTGAAGGGGTAATCGGAGGAATTTCGGCAGCTGGATCCATCTCCAGTGTAGTTGTTCTGTTGATCGGAAGGTTTAGCATCTTGTGGAGAGAGATTACGAGGCGAATTGGAGTTAAGTCGAAGCAGGTCGGAAAACGGGGGATCTGAGAGAGGAACAGGAGAAAGAGAGGAAAGAGGGAGAGGTACCTTCCTATTCCTGATCCTCATCGGTGCAAATTGAGTCTTATTCAGGCGAGAAAAAATGAATAGAAGAAGGAAGTCAAGGAGACCGATGGAAGCGATCGTCGTCGTTTCAACGGTCAGATTTGACGAAGGGGAAGAGAGAGAAAGAGTGCAAAAACTAAAAAAAAATAGTCCTAGCTAGTACAACAAGAAGAAGGAGAACAATTACAGCATATTGAGAAAATGATGCTTTTTTGAAGAATTAAAGCCCAAAGGAGTCTATTTATCTCTCTAGAATAATTTAAAACAAATTGCTTTGAGTTTTCTCTCTCAAGAGAAGAGAAGAAACACTTTTATTCGTTGCACCACACAAAAGGTGGGAGTAGGAACAGTATTATTGTACAGAACTGGCACGTGCGGAGGCAGCAGGGAGAGCACGTGCGAGAGACTGGTCGTAAAGGTAGCAGGTAAGAATGGAATAAGCTGGGAGGTGACGGGGGATTGCCAGGGTGGAATTGATGGGCAAGTGGATATTATTTTATCTCTTTTATTTTTTAATTAATGTTTGAAGAATTGGAGAGTAGCCAATGGGGTTTGTCTCATACGTTTCCATCTATCGGTTCAGTTTATTAACCGAGTTTATTAGCCAATGGAGTTACGTAGTTTAGCAAATAAAGTCGAATCCAACGGAAATATAATGAGCGTGGGTGTTTGGAATGGGAAATTATAATAGGGATCGGGTTCTAAGAGCTTTTCTCCCGTATGAATGACACTTATTCCATTATCAATTAAAATAATAAAAATTAATAGTATGAAGTAATAATAAGGGACAAGAATCATTCATGCGAGAGATCGATCCTTTGAATCTGATCACTATTATAACTTCTCGTTTGGAACACCATGTACTTCATCAATCACATGTGTTTTTTTAAAAAATTAAGTAGTAAAAATTAATAATATTTGAAAACATTTGTCATACATAACATTTATGAAAAAAAGCACGGTTCTCATTATAATTTTTACAAATTGAACAATTAGCTCAACACAACCAAATTATTTAGTTCAATTGGTTTGGTTATTTCGTTTTATATTTTTTATTTAGTACTTGTTCATATTCAAGTATAATTGAATGCATAGTTATTTTTTAAAAAAAAATTAACATACATAGTAACACCTTACAAGCCAAATATGTGACCTCAACACCTGGCTTTAAACCTGTTTTAGTGATCGGTGTTTCATCTGGCACTCTATATCAGACTTTTAGGCCCGACTCAAACAAAACATTTTAATATAAATATGGTCAGATCCAAGCCAACTCGAACATTTGGATTGGATTTTGTTTTTACATAAAAACTCATGCGCCAACTCAATCAAGTTATGTATATTAACTGAGCTGGCTAGGTCCAAATATACTATTGACTCGGCATGAATGGAGTTGGACAAAGCAATATTTTTGTCAATCCGGCCATATCCAGCTCAAGTCCAGTCCAGTCCTCCATTAAATCAATGTTTTAAAAGATGACCAAGGCGATCGTCTAGATGAGGTTTTTCGGAATGTAGCCACGATTTTATATAATCGGGTTGTTCAAAGTGGTCAAAGCACAGATTGTTGTCAAGCCTAGAAACAAGTTGCTAAAGGCCAGTAAAGTGTCGTTAAAATCCAGAATAGTGTTGCTAATGGTTTATAAAAAGTATTGTTACATGAATTTCTAATTATATTTATATAAAAAATTACGTGTCAGTTGGATTTATTAATCTAATTCATTAATAAATATTAAAAATTACAAAATATTTATCTGTCTAGTTCCACTCAAACTCCGCTTAATTCCCAAAAGTTCTAATCACCTGAATAACGCCTTTTAAAACACCGCATTAAACACCCCACTTGGCGTTCGTTTAAATATTCCTCGTAAATACGTAGTGGGAATGTGGGATACCAGAATGGTATTTTTTCTATGGATACTCCAGTGTATTATGTATAAGTCGCAAAGATATTTTGAAATTTGAAGTTTAAAAGGTAAAGAGAAATTCCTACATGCATGTGGAACAATCCAAAACTGGCTAGGATCCTCCCACTTCATCACTTGGTGTTAGATAGTAGAAAATCAACTTATTTCGTCTAGTCTGGATCTTCAATTACAAGCTCGGTTCTATCTGTACTTCAAAGATATGATTCTTAACAGGATCTTCTAGTATACTATGCAAAGTATCCCAATCATCATTCATTTGTAATCTTTTAGTTTTTATGTGCTATTTTTGTTATTTTCTTATATTTTTTTGTACTATCGCTAATTTTTGTTCAAATCCTAAGTGGGATTGTGATTTTGTGGTAAAAAATGAAAACTTTATGTGAATAAGATAGGGTGTTTCGGTTTCAAATGGGTAAAATTAACACTTTTGATAGTGTTAGGAGCAGGCCCCGTATGTGTTCTCGGAGGTCTATGGACGAGATAAAATACAGGACTCTTTTGATATATGAAAAAATAAAAATTGCAATAAAGAAAATTGTATTTTATAGATATCAAACAAAAAGATGTATTCTATGAAAAATGAAAAAACTAAGTGACAAATGATCATACAAAAAAATATATCTAGGTTTATCAGCGTAAAGTTAATTGGGAAGATTGAATGAGTTTGAGGATTTAGAATACATTAATAATGGTTAGTATAAAATATTAATGCCTTTTTTCACTTATTTCTTTTGATTCAGAAGTTGAATGGAAAAAAGAATGAAATGAAGAGGAAAGATTAATGAGATAATGATATTTGCTAATTAATTTTTATTTTTGAACATATTAATGAAAGTGGGCATTCAACAATTAAATAAGAATTTTTAATGCTAATAACAATTCCAAAAGTTCAAACACTCATTATCTACGCTAAGATTTGTTGTTATATTAATTTTAAATTTTCTACTTAAATAAATTGTAATGATTAAACTTTATAAATAAGTCTTCAATTTTGTTCTAATTTCGAGGGCCTGGACGCCCTGCCTCAGGAATAACTGGGCGGGTTTATCAGGATGAAGATCGGGTTTAGGCGGGCTTTTATATAAATGACTCTGTCCAAACCCTGCCCGGCGTTTTCGATAAAAGTACAGAGGAGGGTCGGGCAGGGTCAAAGTTGAAATGTCTTGTCCAAGGTCCGATAATTGAGCCCGATTAAATAAAATCAAACAACAAAAAAAGTCATCCAAGTAGATTAAATAAAAACAATCCAAATCCAAAATAAAAACTCTAAAAAAAGAGTACTTAAAGATGAGAGGAGCATCAATTGAAAAAAAGAACTAAGCAAGTTTCTATCAATATATATGAGAAAAGCTTCAATTGAAAATTTGAAAATTGCAGAGATGAGTGGCAGCTAATTAGAGATGAAATGGGCAGAGTACTTAGATTTGGGAATTAGGGCTAAGAGAGTTTCTATTAATTCATATACTAGACAAATAATAGTTGGGTTGGTATTAGTAAAAGATGGGCCTGAGTAATGTAAAAACTATTTTTAATATATCTAAGTAACTTATCCGGGCCGGGCCGGGCTTAATAGGTTTTAATATGTATGTCCAAGCCCTGCATTTTAATAGCAGGGCTTTAAAAAGGCTTGGGCTTAGGCCGGGCCGGGCTGGGCTTTATACTAAATATAATGTTCAAGATCTTTTATTTTAGAATTGGGCCAGGGCCGGGCTGTCGGGTCGCCCGCCCAGTTAACAGGTCTACTCGTGAACGGACTTGGTAAGGAGCCAAGTGTTGATGATTAGACTTGTTCATCAGGCGGGCCGGGCCGGGCCGGGCTTGGCGGGTTTTTTTTACAAAAAACGCTAACACAAGCCCAACCCAAGCCCATACTTTAAAACTTCAGGCTCGGGCCGGGTTTACAAGGTCATTCCCAAGCCTGAACCAAGCCCATGAATATTTTTTTGTTATAAATTTTTTTATTAAATTAAGTTAAAAAAATATAAAGTAGATCAAAATATGTTTAAATTTTTAATATAATTTCATTATTTACATAAAATTTTTAATATTTAGTAACATTTATTGTAACCAAGTATACAAATTTAATTGGATAAAATATAAGAACTTAAAATAATTAAAAATTTAATGTATAAATATATAATAAATAAATAAAATTATCCGTCGGGCTGGACTTGGGTATTTATATAAAAACCAAACCCGGTCTATAAATCTTCGAGCTTCGACGAGCAATCATTTCATCTCAGATTATCCCCACGTGCCAATTGAATTAAGTTCAATTTATATGGTCATTAAATTTTGTTTATTGTTACTTACTTCCCCAGTCTTCCACTTCTCTTCACCGCACACATTGTCATTAATCATAGAATAAGGTTTTCGTCATTTCAACTTATTCAACTTCTAATTAAATTCAATTCACTATTTATAAATTTTTATTGAAATAGTACATTTTAGTTTAATTTAATATACTTGCAAATAAATTTAAAATATTATAACAGCAAATAAGTTGAAAATAATATAACCCCAAAAATTAATTGAACATAATAGTATAAGAATTAGGGTAAACTTCAAAAAAATATCATGTGGTTTGAACCATTTTCAAAAGGGAGGTTATGGTATTTCGGGTCTCAAAAGGAGGCTTGAAGTTTCGTTCTGTTAGCAAAACAAGGAACTTTTCTTAACACCGTCACTTTTGATCACGTGTAAGGGGTGTTTTTGGAAATTGCTATTTTTTCATCTCCTTCTTCTACTTTCTCAAACCCTAAATTCCCTGATGTCTTGCTTATCCTCTCTCTTCAACCTTCCAACAGATCTGACATCCTCCTCCAGACTTGTTTTCCTTGCTCGAGCCCTCGTCGTCACCTTCGCCATCCGTAAAACGCGGTTATCTCTCGCCACCACCAAACTCCGGTTTTAAATGGGAAATCAAGCCTCACCTACCACCTTTACATCGTCGAATCGATCGACGGTGATCTACTCGCCACCTCTAGCGGTTAACTCATCGTCGGCGTTGAGAGCCGGTACCGCGTCGTCTACCGATTGGTCAACGAGATCTGCGTTCTCGGAATCATCACTGCCCTTCACGGCTTGCCGAGGCGTTGATGTAACATCGGAGAAGCTGAATCGGAAATATGCTGAGATCTATATGGCGTTGGACATTGTATTGCGCGGGGTGAGTAATATTAGGCTTGCGGCTATGCTTGGTTTGATGCACGAAGATGAAATTGCAAAGATAAAACTCTGCTTTGGATACAAAGAACAAAATCAGGGGCTGGAAATTGGGTTGCAGTGGAAGTTCATTTAATTGAACATCAAGCCAATGTTGAGGTGTTTTCAAATGCGAGATTCCCTTCAGAGACAGTTGAAGCTGGAGATGAAGTTGCAATTAGTTTCGTGCCTGTTGTGATTGAGCAGCAAGGATTTCCAAAAACCCAGAAGCATGGAGAAATTCAGAGAAGAAACTGTGAAAGTGGAGTTGAAGTTGGAAGAAGAAGGCGGAGGGTGAGGGGGGAGTTTTCAGAGCTTAATTGGAGAGGGTTTAATGGTGGAATTGGGGAAAAATACATCTGTTAGGGTTTGTCTAAGGAAGATGAAGAAAGATCGGATTTTTCTAAATTACCCTTTGTCACGTCATCAACTTTAACGGTGTTAGTAAAAAATTCCTTATTTGCTAACAGAACGAAATCTCAGACTTTTTTTTCAAACTCGAAATACCACAATCACCCTTTTGAAAACGGTACAAATCACATTATACTTTTTCTAAGTTTACCCTAAGAATTATAAAGTAACAGACAGACCCATATTAAAATTATTAAATAATGGAATGAAATTATATTTGAGATTAAAAAACAAGCGCAGTGAATTATGGTACAATATGCTTTTTTATGAATGTTACTATACACGACCAAGTATTTTATTTATTATATATATCAAATATTAAATTTAATAATAATTTAAGATTATTTATAATTTGTCCTGTTGAATTTTATACTTGATTAAAACTAATTTTTCTAAATATCAAAGGCTATATATAGTTAGTGCAATGTATGAACAATTTTGACATAATTTTTTCTATGTATAATTTCTTCATTAATAAAAAATATTCACTGATCATAAAACTAGACTTGAAAATAATCTCGTAACCCCGACCCGAGATCGAAGTTTGAAAATATGAACTTAGAAAGAGCTTAAATTGATGTTTATAGTAAATGCTCGATAAAGCGAGACGGAGATCGCTGGATAATGTAAAGATGTATAAAACCAAAATTTGATAAATAACCGTCAAATCAATAATTATGATTTCACCATAAATAATTATGCATTTGAAATAACCTTATAACCAAATAGCAGATATTAAATTGATTTAGTTCTAGAAATTTTACTGACAATAAGCATAACAATACTTATAGTCCGAGAGAAAAAAAGTTAAGCACAAGTAGGCATAAGCATTCTTTACCACCACAATCAATCCGAGAAATTCTGTCCATTGATGAAAACAAGTATTAATATCAACCATTGGATTGAAGATTTTATAATCCCAAACACAAATCCCTGCTAAATTGCACAGCGCTGAATTATTGCTCGTCTCCTTCCCTCTCTCTTCAGCTTGTCTCCGTTGATTATCGAGTCTCAATTACAATTCTCTCTCTCGGACACATAAGAGGTTGCTGTTCAATGGAGAAAATTAGCCATGGGGAGTCAACTCGGAGATAATTTAACTCTGAGTCTCGAACGAGTCTGATTTTGATCATTGAGGTCTTATCCTCCACCGTCAGGTCTTTCACTTTCCCTTTGTCAATTTCATTCTGCAATTTATCTGTTCATGCTGTATCATATTTTTTTTTCCATTAGGGGTTTTGATTAATCCTTGGCTAGCTACGATTTCATGATTTCGCTCTCTGTGATGAATTTAGGATATACTTCCAATTCCGATTTCCTTTGAAATATTAAAATAAAATTGGAGTTTTCTTTTGCCCCCTGTTCAGGTGTTTTCCGACTTTAAAGCATTATCAATTTTGAGATTCAGTTTGAGGTTTTGTGACTAGGGTTTTTATTTTCTTACTTATTAGAATGTGGTGCTTTTGGATCTGGGTTGTTAAATTTGTGCAAATATTAAACTAGATTTGTTCAGTGTGTGATAAAGTATGTGTTCTTTACTTCAGTTAGTTCCATTGCAATACGTGTAGGGTTATCGATTTAGGGTTTGACCATTTAGCTATATGGGTGAAGAGGCATCCGATACTATGAATCTTGACTTGAATCTGGGTCCGGGTCCCGAACCAGGCTCCGGATTAATACCAATCGATCCAGTTAATTTGGATGAGTGGATTAATGACCCGTTCGAGAGAATTAGGGAAGCTGTAAGAATTAGTAGCAGGGCTCGACAGCGCTGGAGATGGCGGCAACTTCAGATTCCTGCCGAAACCCATACCCTTTCAGTGGAACTGAACCAATTGATCGGAAACTCGGACAACATAACCACATTACAGGCCGGCGAGGGTAGTGTAGCCGCAGAAGAGAGATCGAACGAAGCCCCCAAAACGTGCGAAAACAACAACGGCTTTTTGGTAGACCAAGTGTCGGAGAAAAAACCCGACGTCGATAAGGGGAGCGAAAACGACCGGAGCTTCTTCGACTGCAATATTTGCCTGGATTTGTCTACCGACCCAGTTGTCACGTGTTGCGGCCACTTGTTTTGCTGGCCGTGCTTGTACAGATGGCTACACGTCCATTCCGACGCAAAAGAATGCCCCGTTTGCAAGGGAGAGGTAACTACGAAAAACGTGACCCCGATTTACGGCCGTGGAAATAGTACTCGCGTGGCGGAGAACGATCCGAGTCTCGAGATTCCGATCAGGCCGCAGGTTGAAGGGTGGAGGCAAAATATTCAGAGGAGTTCGTTAAATTTCCCCATGGAAGAGATGATCCGGCGCCTTGGAAGCCGGTTCGATTTGACCGGTGCGAACCAGGATCCGAATGGTACACGCGAAGCGGCGGATCGGAGCTCCATTCTAAGCCGGTACATGACGCTCAGAGGACTGCGCACCGAGCAAAGTACCGTTTTGCCCCTGGAGGAAACCGCGGATTTAGCCCAGAGCGGCACGAGCAGCCCCGAGGCGAGGCAGGTCCGTCTTTTCCATTCCTTGTTGCTTCGGAGATCGCAATCTCAACGACCTCCGGCCAATGGCTCGTCCCAGTCGAACTCGGCTGAAGGGTTGATCGAGGCCTATTTTCGTAATCATCCGGTGGGGAGGAATCAGGAGCAGCCGCCCCAGCCCGTTGTCGATGACAGGGATTCGTTCTCGAGCATCGCGGCTGTTATAAACTCGGAGTCTCAAATGGACACTGCTGTGGAAATCGATTCAATGGGGTCACTTTCGACTTCTTCTTCGAGAAGAAGGAATGATGCTTCGAGAGTCTCGGATGTAGATGCTGTGGATTCTCGTGCTGCTAGGAGAAGGCGAATTAACTAGAAACGGTACATCGAATAACTGATATATAATGCCGGTGCTAAATTCACTTTATTGTTCTGCTCTAGAAAGTGCAAACCATGTTCTATAATTTCAATGCTTTGCTGCTGCTAATATGTTATTTGAGATAATATTGTTAATGGGGTTTGTTATTTGAATCTTATTAGAGGTTAAATTTAGAGAGTAATTAGGAAAATTGCTCATGACTGTACATAAAACCCATTTATCTTCATTTTATGAGAAATTGATATGTTTTTGCATACCCTCTCTTACTCATATGTTTCCTTATTTAAAGATAAAGGAATTAGTAGGAAGTTTCTGTTCGGTATTATATAAAGTTCTTGTCTTCAACAAGAAGTTGGTGCATCCCAATTCTAGTTTTTTAGCTGTTCAGTTTGATAATTCTGGCATTCAAAAGTCAAACATCATATGCAAAGATTCATTTGAGTATATCGGTTTTGTGCTACAGTCACAATGTTGTAGCAGCTTATGTTTTATTATGGAAGCATAAATGCTTGATAGAATTGTCCCAACCAAGACTATAATTGCTAGATTTAGCACCATTAGTACCAATAGTTCATGTTGATTTGTCAAGAAATAAAAACTGAATCGGAAGTGTATCTTAACTTGACATTATCGCTTTATGAACGCTGTATTGAATAACCGAGGATTGAATTGATCTTCCAGAATATCTGATCGACTTGTCAAAGAGAAGCGTTTATGTCTGTAATTTGCTAATCGTTCTTTTGGGAACCAATCACCTATTTGTAGAAAACTGTTTTGACATTATTGTTTTGGCCCTTCAATAAAACGATAATTGCACTGTGGCCTACACTTTGTTCCTATGATTAATTTGACACCTTATTAGTCAATACTTCTATATTTGACCATAAACTTATTTTGACTATTTATTAAGATTACCATACACATTTTAATCTTTACATATGTAACCCAAACTTTATGAAATATAATCCAACAACCTTGTGCTAATATCTTCTTCTCTCGACTCTGGATTCTCAAATACTATTTTAGCTACATTATACTGCGAGCGTGTAAATATTGTCGAGGGAACTATTAAGCGTGCTTTTAATTTTTACTTTGTGAAAGATAATTATTGTCAGTTCGATCATTTTTCTGAGTAAGCAGATGCACCACCAAGCTTTGAGTTACAATATCGTTTTGAAGCTCTCGATTTCTCAATTTTTGACATCTTTCGAACACGTGAGAACAGTTGAGTAGAAAAGCGTTTAATTTCAAAATCATGCAGAAGAGAAAAGTGAAACTTGGGAAAAAAAAAAGGCTTTGTTAGTTTTTGTTTGTGTGGGCCAATTTTAAGCCCAAAATGCAAGTGGTTGGGAAATAATGAATCAATAACTTTAGGGTTAGTTCTGTAAAGTTTTTTTTAATTACAATTAGATTCCAAATACTCTCTACAACTTTTACCAATTTGTATCAAATTCTTATTGACATGCTGCAGCTTATTTAATTTTTTTGCTAGAGTTTTTTTTATTTTTTTGATAATTTATATTTGGTCAACCAGAATGCAGCAATCACCAGTCAAATTAATTGACAAGTCCATTTGCTTTCTACTTTTGTGATTGAAAGTGAAAACTTTATTTTCGTGACCACCACATAAATTTAAACGAGGTGTATATACATATAACAAAAGATGTTTTCAAAACATAATTTACTTTCATTTATCTCAACCATATATTTGCATTCTCATTTTTTAGAAAAATATATGTTTTCATCTTAAAGTTTGAGATAAAAATTTGGTCAACTAAATCGATTCATTTTCATTGGATCTATTTATGATATCATATAGGTACAAAGATTTGGGTACCATGTTTACAGAGTTGAACTTCAAGAAATATAGAGTAGCATGTATTTGACAATTATGATAAATAGTCTAACTCACAGTTACGGATATGCAATATGTATTGATAACTTATTGAACATTACACCGAAGTCATGATGAAGTTTGATGTTGGTGTTGTTGTAGCCTACAAGATGGAATAGATGTAGATTTGTTAGGTTAATTGGTGGGAAATTCTACTAGAGTACTCACATGTGATGCCAGCTCATCAATCCACTTCTCTTATAGCTTTTACATTGATTGTACTTGTATATAATAGTTGATGTAAAGCTTAACCACAATGAGAGTTAATCAAAGTAATTCTTCAATCAATGATTGTGTTTTCATTCAATACTAATATAGTATTAGAGTACCATGGCTAGTAGAAAGAAACAACATAGACCACAACCATTGACAGATACTTCAAGCAGTTCAGCATAGCCTAGAGGAAATCAATTTCGCGTTTTAGAAGAAGAATAAGAAATAGATACAGAGAATACAACAAGAAGGATGATGATTCATGGGGTATTTTGGTTAGTACTCTGCTAACAAATAACAACTACTTTAAATGGAAGCATGTGATGCTTAGGGCCTTGATTGCAAAAAAAGAAGCTGAAGTTTGTTGAATCAGATGCAACTCCACCTTCATCAAAGGATTCATCTTATTATGAGAGCTGGAAAGAATCTAATTGTCTAGTATTCTCTTGGATTTTGAATGCAATACACAAAGGTTAATCAAAATCTTTCGTGTATGCAACCTACGCCAGATCTTTGTAAAAGGATTTGGAGCAAAGGTATGAAGATAATAACTAACTAATGTTGTTTAAAGTAGAAAGACAATTAGGCAGAATGAGTCAAAATAATCAGTAAATTTGCGATTAGTTCACACCTTTAAAGAAGTTTTGGGATGAGTTGTATTTTCTTAGATCTACTCCTACTTGCGAATGTGGAATTTTTACCAATTGTGTTTGCATTGTTTTTGGTAGATTCAAGGATATAATGTAAGATGACAAGCTAAGGGAATTTTTAAGTGGACTCAATGAACAATACGAGCATGTAATCAAGGCATTCTCAAAGGTTATAAAAATAGAGAAAAATAAGATATCTCAAATGCCAAACATCTTGAGTTTTCGAATTTCACTACTAAATTAGGTGGATCAAATACCTGATTCATACCGAGAGTTAATGTTGAAGAAGAAATTGAAGATTACGAGCAATCTGTATTATGATCTTTGCAAGAATTTGAGGGAGAATAGGGATGAATGTTTCAGGACAGTTTGTTACCCGCATTGGCAAGGTGAAAGAAAGAAAAAAGGTTATCAGTTCAAGTAGTAATCAAGAAGAGGTAAAATGCCAGTTGTAACAGCGAAGGCCAATGTAGTAAAAGGCAGAGTGAAGCAATCTTCATTGTCTGATATAGAGAGTGAATAAGAGGAGAAGGATTCAACAGATATAATTCAAATGATACATGAGCTTTGCAGGATGATGAAAGGCAAAGACAAAATGCAGCAAAGCAAGGAATCTAGTTCAAATTTTTCTGCATTTTCTGGTAATGTTTCATTTTGCCCAGATATGTTGAATGAATTCGATAATAATGCATATTAGATAGTGGATAGCGGGGAAACCAGAAACATGTGCTATTCACTATTGCTCTTCAATAAATACCATAGTCAACACTCAGTGTTATTACCAAATGTATTAAGCCAGATAGTTCACAGTAAAGGAGAAGTAATACCTTCTTCTAAAGTGATCTTGAAAGATGTAATGTATTTACCTTCATCCTACAATAATAAAATATGATTTCAATCTATAAAAAGGCATAAAAGATAACCAACCTAGATGAAGGACTATGTATGTCTCACACAAAGCAGAAACAAATTACCAAATGTGAAGCAGATTTGGCCAGAACATCAACATTTCATTTCCAACATTGCAATGGAAAAGGAACCTAAGAATTTCCAAGAGGCAAATGCAGATGATAGATGGATCAAGGCAATATTATTGTAACTCAAGGCCCCAAAAGATAATCAAATTTGAAAAACACCAAGTTACCAACAGGAAAGAAGGAAATAAAGTCTAAGTGGGTTCACAAGATTATTAAGTATAAATCCACGTAAGAAGTTAATAAATTTAAGGCAAGATTAATAGCTGAAGGGTATAATCAGACACATGGCATAGATTTCCATGAATCATTCAGCCCTGTAGTAAAGATGTTACAATAAGAGTGTTCATAAGCATTGGTGCAAATAGATGTAAATAATTCTATTTACATGAGTTACTTGATGAAGAGTTGTACTTGAAACCAGCACCAGGTTATGATAAATATCTAGAGTGTGTCAACTAATAAAGTCTCCATATGACTTGAAGCAAGATGGGAGACAATGACATTGTGAAATTTCAAAGAAACTAATTGATGCTAGTGTTTATAGGTCCATAAATGATCATTTTCTTTTTTATGAAAGAGAAAGATGGAGGAGTACCATTTTACATGATCATTTAAGTGGATGATATTTTCATCACCAGCGTTGATAAGACAACAATTATCAAAGTTTAAGCTAACCTACACAAACTTTTCACTACCAAAAACCTTGGATCAATGAAATATTTTTTCTGGCAATTGAGATCACCAGAGCAGAGGAAGACATGATTTTAACTCATGGCAAATACATTTTAGACATGATTAAAGATAATGGCTTAGCTAATGCCACCATTGCCCCAAGCCCCTTTTCACCTGGAATAAGCCTATCAATAGTTGGAGAGAAAATTAACAATCCAGATTTATATAGAAGGATCGTTGGTAGATTGTTGCATTTGAGTTTTACTAGGCCTGACATAACCTATGTCACTCACCACTCAACCAATTTATGCAAAAACCAGTTAAACGTCATCTTACTGCAGCCTTACATGTTCTCGAGTACTTTTAAGGAATTTGGCAATATGGCTTACTTTATCCAAAGTAAGCAGAAGAGGAAATGCAACTGACGATGCAGATTGAGGAGTCTGCCTAGATACAAGAAAGTCTTTGACCGGTTTCTATGTTGTTCTAGGTTCAACCACTGTATCTTGGAAAATAAAGAAGCAGAGTGTAGTGAGTTGTTCATCAGCTGAAGTTGAAACTTGAATATCAAAGATGGCACAAACAGCTAGCGAATTTTAGTGTATCAGTTATGTCCTTAATGAGTTCAAAGTCAAAATGTAAAAATCCATTACCCTATGTTGGGACAACATTGCAACAATGATGATCGTCAAAAATCTTGTCTTTCACAATAGTATCAAACATGTTGAAATTGATGTGTACAAAGTAAGGGAGCTTATTGCTTTTGGCTTCCTCACTACACAACATGTATAGTCCAGAATACAAGTTGTTGACATATTCACAAAGAACGTAAGTTACTCGTAAATGGTGCCCTCACTCACGTTTCTTAAGAAGGTTATTTTATGAGCTTCATCTATTGAACATTACACAGAAGTCATGATGAAACTTGATGTTACTGCTGACGTAGCCTACAAGATGGAACTGATGTAGACTAGCAACTCCCAAGTTTGTTTGGCTAATTGATGAGAAATTCTGTTAACTCACGAGTGATGCTAGCTCATCAATCTGCTTCTCCTATAACTTTCACATTGATTGTACTTGTATATAATAATTGAGGTAAAGCTTAAACACTACGAGAGTTAATCAAAGTAATATTTTAGATTTACTTATTGCGTTCTCTCTAGATCCTAATATAACTTAATGATTTATTCAGATACCTAATTAATAAATATATTTAACAACAAAAAAAGGTGCATCCCTTATAGCGCAAGTGGTTGAGCTTTCAAATTTGACTAGCCTTTCAATTTTTCAACCCAAAAAAAGAAGAAGAAAGAAACAGAAATATCACAAAATAATAATTATTGTAACTATAATTACAATCATCATGAAATGCAATATTTAAGGGTTTGTTGTCGCTTGCTTTTATGGCAAAAACACAGCATCTTATTCCAGGATGATGAAATTCATAATTAACTGTGATGATTATGATTAATGAAGAAAGCACGGCATATTTATAATAATTTATATTATTCTTAAAGGGAACAAAGATGCTTCCATTTATCCATATTTTAATGTCTTTTTTGCTATTTCTTATTTCTTTTCAAAATTGTTATGTGGTGTGTTTTTTTTATTGCAAGGTTGTATGTGGCTCTTACTCTGCAATATTTTCACCTCCTGAACTAGTATATATCTAATCATATACGCTAATCAAGTCCAATTTTTTTATTTTCTAGTTAATCATATTTAATTAACGTTTAGCCTATGTTTAATTAGAAGCTAGGCTAGCACTTTTTATCAAATTATATTTTGCTCACAGTGTGTCCATGTCACTCCACCATAATAGTTTTATTGTTTTGGAAATCAGAAAATATGGCATATATGCATGTTTACTTTTTCTATTCTCCAATACTATTCTTGTAGCCCGTGGTCATATAGTTAAAGTAATTCCATTGATGGGCTCAATCATTTCAGTATTGCGATCATCGAGAAGAAAAATTAATTTCATTTTATCATATACAAGTATTAAACTCAAAAGCTTCATAGAATAGGTCGTTAAAGCCATTATTTATAAACTATGACCATCACTTCCTATTGAATTTAAATGTATACAAGTTCACCATATCGTGGTGAAATTGGACTAATAAATGAAATTGTAAAAATTTACACGCTATTGATACGTTCTAAAAAATCATATATATAAATCATTCAACAGAAACTTTAAAACTAGATATTTTACTTTACCAAAAAAAAAAACTAGATACTTTAAGTGACAAGAATAATTGTTAGTATTAGTTTTCCATCTGCTTTCTAGTGTGGCAATATAGCATTCCTTTTAAACTAATAAGTGAAAAATTAAAATGTCTGGCAAGATTCAAAAGTTCTTTTATATTATTGTTAAGTTGTTAGTTAGCTCGTTGAATGGTTTTGACAGATGTACCATTTGATCTCTTTGCTATCACATGACTGGCACATCTTTACACGTTATAACTATAAATAATCGATAATTTATGCCTTGTGGCCTAACATAAAAGAATATTTAATAATCCAATATAGGTCTTAATGTATATAACAATAATAACAACAACAATATCAATAACAAAATACTAGATGGAGTGAGTTATGTTATTAAATATTAATTTGAAACAAAATACTAGATGGAAAACCTTGGTTCAATAATGAAAAGAGATATGAAGGAGACGATAATAAGAAGTGAATGATGGCTCTTCAAATGATTGTGTTGTAAAATAAAAAGGGAGAATACAAAAGGCACACACAATTGCTATCATTCAACAATATATTTCGTTTCTATAATTTAGTGCCTCAAAAGTCATATATAGAGTGGTACAATTGTCTGTTTACTAACAATATTGTTACATTGCCATTGGCATATCATTTTTTGCACCACTCATATAATTCCACTCTAATCCTTCCTACCGATCTTTCCTATTATTATTCAGTTTTATATATATAAACTACACTTAGTAATAAATATATAAAAAATTTTGTAACATTTAGTTTTAGTGTATTTTTTGATGTTGCTCCTTTTTTTGTCATTGTTTTTAGTTTTAGTAAATGTTTTTTTTTCTAAAAACTTATAAATATTTTTTGATATTGAAAAAGCAAAAGCAAACCGTTCACTCGTACTCACTTTATGTTTTTGTGGTTATTTGAAATGGCAAGTAATTAGTTTGACTCAGTCTTTAATTTAATTTTAATTAGGTTGACAAAATTGTCCATAAATTCATGCTACAAAATTTTAAATTTAATTTCTACTCTCGTAAAGTTATGTTAAACGAAGAAAACAATTCCAATAGTAAAATTTCTTTACAATTAATTGTTTAACTTGTGTGTGTGTTTCAAAGGTTTTTAATGAAAAAAACATCGTTCTTTTTATGTGGGCTTCATCAAATAATCTTGAATATTATTGCGAATTAAACTAAAATGAAGAATAATAATGATATTATAACCTTGAGATAATAATATCTTTATATTAATTAGGTCGATGTACTTTTTATATTTATTGTTCCAATTCTAATAATATTATAACCTTGAGATAATAAGGTGTTGATGCTGTAAACAAATACTCAAAATAGTTTAATGTTGTTTCTAGAGAAAAAGTCACTTACTAAGAATTTGTTCGGTATTGTATTTAAAGTTGCTGTTTGAACAAATTATTTTCACATATATTTTGCAAGATTAAATATTTTAATTTTAAAAAACATGTATTGATTTTTCATATTAATCAGGATTTATTTAACTTATTTTTTCTAAAATTAACTCTAAAACTTATAAAAAACATTAAAATGAAATTTTTAGAAAAATAATTTATGAAAATACACAGCCCAAACACAATAACCTCAAATTTCACTACGTTTAAATAGATAAATTTAGAAAGAACTTGGTAAAATTTGCACGATGTGGGTGGATGGGTTGCATCAAGGAGTAATAATTAAAGGATATAAAAGCGAAGTGATTGTGACTTGCATTAAAAGGAACAATACGACACAATACACCACGTAGAACGCAGAACCTCCAAAATGCAGAAAGGCTGACAAAACCCCATCATTGCCTATTTTTTAATATTTTAAACACTCATTAATCCCTCTCCTTTCCCGTCCCACCCATTTACTTCTTTTTTCTGTTTAAATCAAAAATCCAACTAAATATTCCTGTCTAATTATAAGTAATTTTATAGTTAACAAATTTAAACAAAAGTTACCCTATTACACGTATCCCTGCATCCTCGACCCCATGGCTCAAATCTTAAAACAAATCCCTTGTGTACTTCCCCCAAACAATATATTATACAACTTTATGACCACTGAAGCGATCTGATAAAGTAGAAGGAGATAAGTTCATCCTTAATTAATTTAACATCAGTTCTTGCTTTGTTTTCGGTTTAATTTTAAATTTTTTAAACAGTTGTCACATTTTATAAGAACCTTCACCTACAAATTAGCAAGGAATAGTCATTGAGTATGTCGATGGTTACTTTGGATTAACAAAGAAAGTATTACTACAATTCAAGGTTTTTTAAATTAGGATGGTGTAGTGTTGGTTTAACATGTACTTTCTCTGTATCAAAATAATTGTCATTTTAAGAGTTTAGATTAATTTTAAATGTTGTTCTCGAATTTCAATACACATTTTTAAATATTTTATCAATTTTACATTTATTTAATGCACATTGAAAATGATAAAAAGAATAAAGTATATAATCAACTTTCAAATTTACAAAAGTTATTATAAATAAATATTTTTATTGTTTTAATTGATGTATCTTTGATAGTGATAAATAATCTTAAAGAGACAATTATTTAAAAATGAAGGAAGCACTAGAAAAAAAATTATAAGTGAACATTTTGGAATAATATTGTTAAAGTAGTGAAAAAAACCACCGCGAACTAACCCTTGAACTTGGAGTAAATATGTGCATTCAATTTTACGTAAAGGATAATTTCTCCTACACCTTTAATTAAGTGAACAGGGATCAAATTGCTATAGCTTTTAAACTCAATAAATACATGTTTTATACTCTTTTGACATTAAACAATTTTAACATTTAGTTACGACTGGTTTTTACAATTCTAATCACAAGATTACCAGAAAAAAGCTAACAACTATGTCCAGCGGTACCAAACTACACCAAGCATGCTGTAAGCAAAACTAGCGCTAGTCAAACATAGGTAAATTCAGTCATTCATACTAACACGTAACAAGTAAAAGAAACACTAAAAAAATTGTATTTTTATTTTTCCTGATATTACTGAAGAAAATCTTGAAAGGTAAAGATTAGTTTGTAGAATGAATATGATAAGGGAAGGCAAAAGGACAAAGAAAGTAATAATGGGGAGAGAGACTAAACGTAGTAAAGAAAAAACCGATAACAATCAGCTCACAATAATTTCAGTTTAGGGCTGCCATACATACTGTTTTTTGTCCCCACAACATGGCGCATTGTACCAAATATTTCTATTTAAAAAAGTAGGAAAATAATAATACTCTAATAATTCAATCGTATGTTAAACATAAAAAATCTAATAAAATCCGATGTACAAATGATTGCTGCTGTGGATATTGTCTGCTTAAAATAGTACACTCTGTCCCATTCATAACCGTCCACGTCATTATTTTTATAACTGAATGAAACTATTTTTTTAAGGGAATGATTAGATTTACTCAAATAATATGGGCAATGCAAGTAGATGAAAAATCGTTTAAAACTAGTGTTATCGAACAGTTCATATTAGAGATAATCCCTAATGTTTGAATTGTTTTTAAAAACAAGTTTAAATTCATTATTTAAGTTTCATCTCAATTTCTTTATTAATAAATCAATAAATATATATCCTTTAAATATATATGTAATGTCGAACTCATAACAAACGATCTAATTAATTTATGATAAATTTAAATCTTTACTGTTAATACTTGATATATCACCTTTTAATTACATTTATCTACTGTGAAATAAATAAAAATCGTCGGATTATTTGACTTAGAATTGTAAACTGATATGTAAAACTAATAATTTTTACTCCCATCACATGCAAATTCTTTAGACTTAATTTATATCCAAGACAAACTCATTCTGATAACACAAGCAACAGAAATTTTCAAGATTGAAGTTATATTCAAACATACACACATACAGTGAAACGGAATCATTTTGACACAACTATTTAACTCCCAAGTATAATTTGAGAATGTTTTTTTATATTTTGATTAAATAGATTTGTGACTTCTTAAACTTGTCTTATTGCAATTATTATTCCCTTGAAATTTAAAAAGATCGATGTACTTCACTCAAATTTTCAAAAGGTACGTTAATTTGCAATATGAACGATATGTGTCATTTTCTAGTTAATTTCACTTTATAAATATATTTTTCTAATTTTTCTTTCTCGGCTGACAATTGGTGTTCACAAAAAAAAAACTAATGTATTTTAATCAAATTGAGAGACTTATGGAATTTTTTTAAAAATATACAAGAACAATTTAAAAAATGAAACAAATTATAGGAGCTATTGATGCGTGCGTGGTATCTTCCAAATGACATGAAATAAACTCATGAAGTCATTTCATGGTTTTCATAATGATACGTGAAACTATGAGATATCTTTCCTATTATTGATGTATACAATAAATGTAGGATTAGGTAAACACTATATAGGAATTTGTCATGAGATAAATTATTGTGGCAATGAATCCTTATCATATCTTTCATTCCAAATTACAAGGAAAATCCTTAATTCTTGATTATGTTAAACTATATATGTAAAAATTTTAGTAAAATGATTTTCATAAAAAGTTACTTGAACTTGTTTTCATAGAGAATTACTTTGAATTTTAATATAAATTCTTCCTGGATCTACCTGGAAATTAGAAAACATTGTTGGTGGGTTGTAAGTTTGATCATGTATATTAAATTTTTTGCAAAGATAATAACTTTTGAGATTGATTTGATTTTTCAAAAGTTTCAAATAATTCATAATTATTTAGATTAATTTGATTTTTAAAAAAAGACATAGGTAGAGAATATATTTCATTCTCCATGAAGTGACTAGTTTTGAATTATTGTTTTATAGAGGGGGTTATGAGTGGGGATGTTAAAGAGCCGAAGCGGGACCTAACCTACTTAAGATCGGCTCGAATTGAAAATAAAAATGATGCGGCTTGAAACTCGTCGAGCTTGGAATGTTTTAGCTCATGAAAGGCTCGGCTCGATTTTGCGAGCTTACGAACGTTATTTACACATATAACTTATTGACTTTTTTTGTAAATACATCTATTTGCCAGATTAAAAATCAACACATGTACTGCGAACTAATCGAGAACCGCTCAACTCATTTGCAACCCTAATTATGTAATGTACTTTAAACAAATACAAGTATAACTTGAAATTTTGAAAGTCGATGAATAGATTAATATTTAAGGTAGGTTCATGGGGTCTTCCATGTATGATGGAAATTGAATACAGTCATGAAACGTCCATGCATCCCTGTATGATTGCAAATGTGGAGCACGTGTGCTCACGTGCAATCACTTTCATAAATCCCTACCATTGTCTAATTTTGTGATGCCATTGTCTCTCTAGTCTCTCCTGATTTAATACTCGCCAGTCGCTAATTGCGCTTGCGTTTAATTGTTCTTTCTTATATAAAATAAATTATACTCTTCTGAAAATAAAAGTGCAAAAGGCCCCTAAGCTGTCATCAAGGTTGGACTTTAACCCTCAATTTTGAAATTCAACTATTACACATTTATGAAAGCAAAATTACTGAAAAAATTCCGAAGAAAATGATTTTTTCATGTGATATAACTCATTTACCTATTTGTTCTCCATAGTATACATGTTATCATTTTGGATTTTGTGTTGTACATTTGTTATCGTTTGATCAATGTATTACTCAATTGTTACTCTTTTAATCCTTATTACATGAAACTATTATCAATTCTTTTAAATGTTTTCTACAATATGTTACCTTTTGATAGATTTTCTATCAAGTCTAAATAGGTGCTTTTCTCATAAATTACTCAGTTTTTTCAGTTTTAGATGTTGATTGGTAACCCACATAGGATCAACAGACCAATTAACTATTGACAAGTGTGAGCCCACATAAAAAAACTTTGAGTTTTGTCATTTAAATACTCCCTCCATTTCAAAATAACTGTCGCTTTTAGGTTATTTGTCAATAACAAGATGAAATAAATTAAAGTAATGAAAATACTTATTTACCTCTATGATTTTTGTTAATTTGAAAGTTGATTGGATACGTTATTCATTTTGTCATTTCCAATGTGTTGTATTAAATAAGGGTAAAATTGATTAAATTTATAAAAAAGTGCATTGGAATCCTAAAGCGATAGCTATTTTGAAATTTTTCCAAAATCTTAAAATGATAGTTATTTTGAAATGGAGAGAGTAACTGATTATACTACATGATGAATAGAATAGATGTTCCCTATATTATGGCCCCATTCAAGCGAAGGGAATTGACCCCTCAAAACCCTCAAAACTCTGTAGTTTATATGTAGGATAAGGATGAATGATAATAATTGGGCTCCCAGTTTTCTGCAAAATCTTCGCAAGAATTGATTGGTTATTTGATACTTGGCAAAGTGGGTCAGATTGTGCTGGAATCATAGACAATACATGTATAAAGTATCGAACTCATTAATTTGACACATAAACTAATTCATCATTCATATACTGAATGAATATGATGTATCTCAAAACAGGGATCCGCTTGTGGTTAAGACATATGAGGCTGGATGTCAAACATATGATGTCCCATTAAGATACTATATGGCCATGTCTTTCTAACACATTATTAAAAATTTGATGCATTGAATTGGACGAGCCTGTTTTCGGGAAATTATACAAATTATCATGTCTTTTGAAGTGGGAAAAAAATTGTACAGCTCGCCAGTTAATGCATGTGGAAGAATACGTGTAAATAAGCGAGTCATCATAACCATAATTAATATTAGAATGCGCAGTGCTACGCCTTCACTCTTATCTTTTTCATTTAAGCTTTAGTAGGAGTAACTTATAAGAGCAAGGGATTGACTGTTGAGTGCTTTTATTTTTCTTTTTCAATTCTGGAAACCTCTCAGTGGCCAGTGGCCACAATGCATTTCTCATAGCCTGCCTACGTCTTTACTTTTTCAAAAAATGGATATAATTGTATCTAATAAAATAACTTTACAGAAAGATTTTTTTCATCATTAATTTTTAAATGAAATTAATTTATTTCTATATTTATGTGTTCTTGATATATATTCGGTAATTTCATATTGACACTAATTAATTGACATCCATTGACACCATAAAATCTTCACCCTCCATCTTATTTTCATCTTATGGTAAAGATCTAACTACCAAAAGATGAATGGTGAAGATTGTAAAGTCTAAATGGATGTCAAACAATCTAGTGTTTGTGTCAATATAGAATTATTGATACTTTTTTAGATATAATTGTAGATTAGACTTTTCAATTTGACCAACGGTGTTAATACAATCCGAAATTTGTATTCACAAACTTAATATTTAACAAATCTGAAATATTAGGTAACCCGCCAGATACAAAATAACATTAAAAAATTCACTATGATTTAACTGTTAAAATTTTTAATTTATTATTTTTGGAAATTTGTATCTTTGAAATAACTAAAATTAGTATTTTGTCGATAAGAGCTAGCGCAGTCATACTGCCATGGACTTTCAATTATTGACAGTGGCGAATCCAGACATTTTACACTATGGGGTTCGAGTATTAACGATTTAAATTTTGTTGGTCGTGCTTTATAATTTGAACTATTAATTGAAATTGGTTTTTGATATTTTGTCAATTAGTGTTTTATATATTCAGTTGTATGATAATTTACCGAACAATTGATTATTGAAAAATACATGGTTAACGAAAAATGTTCTGCTTCAAATGATGATAGGGTTATTTCACTTTCCTTGTATTGTTAATATACTTAAATTTTTAATAGGTCTACTTAATTAATTGATGATCATTGGATGAATCAAACACCAAACATTCAAAAAATCAAATTGGTTAGATGCAATTTCTATGGTACCAAAAAGACATTTAAGTAATAAAAGAACATCCATAAAGTATCTAAGTCCAGCATTAATATATAAAAACAAAAATTTATTTTAAACATACATGTAAATAATTATTTATTTGAATAATATGGATTATGAGTTTTTTCCTAGTTAGAATTTAATAAATAGAAGAGATGATTAAGTAAGAAATTAATCAATATGAAAGATCCAATTACATATTTTTATGGTGTTCATATATTTAATGCACATAGTATAACATCAACTTTTAAAACTTTGTGGTGTCCATGAACACCACATCTTACTACTTGAAGCCGCCACCGATTAAATTCTTTAAAAATTTCCAAACACACTGCCATGGAGTGGTAAAATGTTTTTTTTTAAAAAAACTGATCCTCTACAACAGAAATACAGAATAAATCTTCACACCGGAAAATACTAGTCGTAATGGAGGCAAGGGAATAATAAAAAAAAAATAATGAGAGACGTAGAAATGTGAAAGTGATAATTAAAGCCTGCATGACTTCAATTATTGCAATGATCCTAAAAGCATGACATTTTCAACTCCCCCTTCATGTTTTTTTTGTAAATAAATTGAATTACTTTCTTCTCTTAAAAGCCACCCCACGCGTATGGGACCACTTTTCCCCACCTCTTCTTCTTATTTTCATTGGATACCATTGCCAAATTTCGTTTTAAAATTACGTATTTATTTATGTGGTTTAGCTGCTTAAAAGACACAAAAGAACATATCTTTGGCTTTTGCCCCTTTCAAATTTCATGCAATCTAGCCTTTCTCGGAGAAGTAAAAGATTGGTCTCTTTGTCTCCTCTTTCACTTTTTTATTTTTCATTAAATTTTGTTGGTCAAATCTCGTGCTGTGCTAATTTACCCTTTTCTCAGTCTCTGACCTACCTGCCCATCTCTTCTTTCTCCTTTTTTATTCTCATTTATCACGCTTTAATCACTCATTAGGATTTTCATTAATTAAACCAAAACACTAATTAAGTACTTATGCCAAGTAGTATTGATTTTTGATTGTCGAGATTAATAGAAGCACGCTCAGAACTAATCTGAAAAAATTAGAATTAATTTTTAATGATCTCGATTAATGATTGAAAGCCATGTGGACCAGGAGGGTTAAAGTATGCTGTTTTGGCTTTGTAGTCAACAGTCCAAAAGCCATCTTAGTCATTCGATTTCTATCTTATTGTGTCATAACTTTTATGATTCGAGTTTACTAGTATATAATATTAACGTCCAAAATTGGTCAAAATTTTCATAAGTGCTGCAACCTCCATTTCAAAATAACACTCGTTTTTAGGTTATTTTCAATACCAAGACGTCATTAATTAAAATAATGAAAATATTTATTTATTCCTGTACTTTATGTTAACTTTTGTTAATTTGAAAGTTGATTGGAAACTTTATACCTTTTGTCATTTCAATTGTGCATTAAATAAGGGCAAAATGGATAAAAATTTTAAAAAGATGCATTGGAATCTTAAAATGACCATTATTTTGTAATTTTTCTAAAGTTTTAAAGCAATAGTTATTTTGAAATGGAATGAGTAATAAATTATTTTCATCAACTAACTGATAATATGAAAACAACAGCATAAATAAAAATAAATAGTAATAAATTTTTTTATACAAGACATTAAATCACAATCCTGTTATTTATCTTTTCATATCGTATTCTAGTAAATTAGAGTTACTTCCTCTATTTCCAAATTACTGCCATTTTAAGATTTTAGAAAAATTTTAAAATAACTGTCGTTTTAGGATTTCAATGCATATTTTTGAAAATTTTATCAATTTTATCCTTATTTAATGCATATTGGAAATGATAAAAGGAATAAGTTATCCAATTCAATTTTCGAATTAACAAAAATCATAAAAATAAATAAGTATTTTTAATACTTTAATTAATGTTATTTTAGTATTGACAAACAATCTAAAAATGATAATTATTTTGGAATGGAAAGAGTAATTTATTTTTTTAAATTTCGGACGTTAGAGTAGCTTCTTTTCATTTTGTGAGCATTGATGAAAGAGAATGGAGTAATATTTTATCTTATGTCGAGTTAATGAGTTTGGTAACATGACATTTATGATGAACAATAATGATGATGTTGATAATCATAATTGTAATCAATTTTGGTTGTCATATGAAAAAAAAGTCAAATACAAAAGCATGTCAACATTATCACAGTCCCCCTTCCCTTGATCACTACAGTACTAGTTATATCAATTATTGAATTTTCCTTTTCATATTATTGCCAAGTTTGGCTCCTTTTACCACCCTAATTTGATTGGTGAAAACATGATAATTGTTTTCATTAACCCTACAAATTTAATTTCGGTTACTATTTTGCATAATTATCTTGTAAGATAATTTATACAAAAAAGAAGAAGCTTCAGTTGTTTTCCTCATAGAACATCAAACCCAATTGCCTATTTAAGATGAGAAAACTACATTTTATAGTGAAGGTCCAATGTATCTTACCCCCTAACTTGGTAATAAGAATCAGATGTTACCTCTATTTTTAAAAGTTTCAATCAATCTTTTAAACCTGGTAAAAATGTTTCAGTTTATCTTTCAATGTCACATGCCAACTTTTGTTTCGTAAAGAAAAAACATTCAAAAAATGACATCTTTAAATTAATTAAAATTTTGACACGTGGCGTTAAGGGAAGTAGTTTATCTTTGCCAAATTGAGAGGAACATCTGGTTATGTTGTAAGTTGAGGGTGACATTTGACTTTTGTTACCAAGTAGGGGTAACGATGCATATAACCTGTAACTAAAGATGTGGTTGACATGTTTTTATTTGTCTGTTTAGATACTCCTCCAAACTTATTTAGTAAATTATTATATGTGAAATAATTTTACAAATTATTACTCTATATGCAATCAATTCAAAACACCCTTTCATGCTTTAAATTATAGAATAACTAAATAAATATTGAGAAAACTCTTATCAAATACTCCCTCCGTCTACTAAATATTGTTGTTTAAACTAATTTATAGTTTTTAAGATAACAATTAATCCAATGAGGTGATTTACTAATATACCATTTCATAAATGTCATATTCCAATTTCAAGACTTCATTAATTTGTTTAAATGTTGATTTCTATACTCTTCTCATCTTGTTATTGGATATTAAAATATGGTATTCTTGAAAGTTGGACAAATTAATAGGGGTAGATGTGGAAAATTTAGAGAAAAGCACATTGAAAGTATAAAATGACAATAAAAAAGAGACATCAAGATCCCTCTAAAATGACAACATTTAGTAGACGGAGGGAATATTTTTTTGGGTAAGCACATAAAAGAAAACAAGACTAGGCAACGCCTAGTCGAGGGAACCCACCCTAACCAAGTCTTGGAGGACAAGCTGGGGCATACCCAGAACCGGGTCAAGATAGATGTGAAAACCTAGTTGAAGAGAGGTCGCAAGAGAAGCTAAACGATATGCACTTGATGAAGAATCACTTTCCAATCACGATCAAGCAACTCTTTGACGACAAATAGTTATTCTGGCCTTGTGTTATCAAATATCTTTTCAATAAATACATTTAATAACAAAAATTTCTAAGATTTTTGTATGTAATGTAGGGGATTTTTTCTTTTCAATTTATTTCATACGAATTTAACCAATGAACTAGTCCTATTAAAAGAAAGTGATATTATTAGATCCAGGAATAATAAGTTGAATGGACAATAGTCTATTGAATAGTCTACCAAGACTAGTATTTTGAATGGAAAAATATAATATAGAATTTTTTTCACATTCCGTGAATGTGCGTTGGGGAGAAACTCGTTATTAGTCATATCAACTTGACCCAAATAATTTATTCTCTCTTGACATCTGAAAAGGTTTTCAATATCTTCTCAACAAACAAAATGTTTGCGAGTTTATTTTTGAAAGACAACTTCCATATTTTAATTACATACTCAAAAAAATCAAATCAGAAGCTTACATGAACGTGAAAGAAACATATTCATATGTTTTTCCCAAGTCGGAGAGAGTAATATAAACATTTTGAAATTTTAGGAAGGATATGGCTTAAGTCAATATGATATAGGTTATATTTTAGACCAAATGCATCAAGATCTCTCTAAAGTTAGCTTAGAAAATCGGATGTCATCCTCATATTTCAAAATAACTAGTTACCCTCTTTAACTTGGTAAAAAGGATCAATTATCCCCTTAACTTAGTAAAAATGCACTAGTTTGCTCCCTCAATGTCACGTGTCAACTTCTGGTTGAAGAGAGAAAAATATAAAAAAATGACATATTTGAAAAGTCAAACCAACCAGATTCTAACACGTAATGTTGAGTGGGGTTAACCGGTGCATTTTTACCAAGTTAAGGGTAGTAACTTATCCTTTTACTAAGTTAAGACGGACAACTGATCATCTTGAAAGTTGAGAGTGGAATCAATTCTGTGAAACTACTTCATGAATGTGTGATATATTAGACCTCTCTATTTTATGTAATTTTGCAATTGAAGATAGAAAAAAGGTCAAAGAAATTGAAATAAAGAAATCGACGACTGTTACTGAAAAAGAAATAAAAAAAGGAAAGAGAGAGAAATATTGAAGATCTCTCAATCTGGTAGTGTATATTTATATAGATTCACGTGTGTTTGTCAACCTTCATTTGTCGGTCATTTTTTATACCCCCTCTCCTTCCCAAAACCTCATTTCCACACTCTTCATTCTCTTTCCTTTGTTAAAAACACAAGAACAAAGTCATGGAGTTGGCTCTGAGTTTAGGAGATCCCTCAAAACCATTCAAATTCCATGATGCTAATAAAGATGCTGGGTTTTGCATTGGATTATCTCAGCCCAAAGATACTGATGGATCTAAAGTTTCATCTTCACAAGATTCTCTAGATCTTCCTCTTCAGCTTCATCTTCTCCCTTCCTCTCCTGTTCCTCGCCGCCACATCAATCCCCTCCCATGGCTTCACTCTGATCCTAACCGTATGTTTCTTTCCTTCCTTCTCTTCTCTTTTCCTGAGAAAATAATAAAAAATGGATTTTACTTATCTTCTCTCTTCTGATTTTTATTTATATTTTTGAAATCTTAATTATTTCAGCGGGATCTGAACCGGGTTCAGCTGACGGATCGGGTACTAGAGGTTTCGACGTGAACCGGCTGTCAACGGAGGAGGAGACGGAGGAAGGGGCGGCGCTGTCGTCTCCCAACAGCGCTGCGTCGTCGTTTCAGATGGACTTTGGTTTCCAAAGTATTAGAGGTAACAAAAGGGACTTGGAGAACGAGCGAGCGAGTGACGATGAAGAAAACGCGTTGAATCGGAAGAAACTCAGGCTCTCAAAAGAACAGTCCGCTTTTCTCGAAGAAACCTTCAAAGAACACACCACTTTGAATCCCGTAAGTCAAATTAATCCCTTTTCACAATTTTGTTATTTTTTCCTATAAAATGCAATTTATTAGTACTTATACTTGTTAATACACAGAAACAGAAGCTTGCTTTAGCTAAACAGTTGAATCTCCGACCTCGTCAAGTAGAAGTTTGGTTTCAGAACAGAAGAGCGAGGTAAAATAATTAAAAATTAGGTGTTAATCACCCAGATTAATGAGATTAATTACAGGGAAGTAATGGATGAGGATTTGACAGGACCAAACTGAAGCAGACAGAAGTGGATTGTGAGTACTTAAAGAGATGCTGTGAGACACTGACAGAAGAGAACAAGAGATTACAAAAGGAATTGCAAGAGTTAAGAGCTTTAAAAACTTCTCAGCCTTTCTACAGGCACCTCCCTGCCACCACTCTCACTATGTGCCCTTCTTGTGAGCGCGTGGCCTCCACTTCCACCGCCAACCACTCTGCCTCCGCCGCTGCCACCACTTCCACGTCGTTATCACTAGCCGGCCCTAGGTTGAACCATTTCTCTCATGGTCAACAAGTCCACGCTGCATCATGACTTATAATCATGTTTTAATTTTTTAGTGGAAACAAATTATAGTTAAGGAGAAATTAAGAGTAAAAGGGAAATTAGTGTGTATTTCTCAAAAAAAAAATCCTTCTGTAAATATTTTTGGCTTGAAATTACCATATTATATTATTTTGTTTCATTTTGTTGGATGGGGGAAATGAATTGAATCAGGGTACTTGATGTGTTATTTTTTACTCAACTAAAGAGATATATTAGGGAAAATCTCAAGTTTTGTGGGAAATTAACTGGTTGTTCTATTTCATGTATAAAAAAGGCATATATGTGATTATTACTATTATTTTATATAATTTGAAATAATTAGTTTAAGTTGATTTATTGCATTTATTTATTTTTTGAATTGAAATGAAATTTAAAGAAGACGAGATTTATCTTGATCATTCATTTTAAAGATTTATCAATTGAATCAAAAAATTCAGCTGGTCACATTTAATTATATAAATAATTGTGCATACCATTTTCATGTGTTTGGAATGATGTAAAAAAAATTAAGTCTGTTTGATGATATTCTTCCTGACATTTTGCCTGAAAATATGCTGAAATTAGGGTTTGAGTATAAAAACTGACCAACAATACTATAATGGAAATTAGAAATTGAAGTTTGTAACCTTAATATTAAAAATAACAAAATTCATGTCATTCACGCTTTGATAAAGATGGAATTGGAGCTACGAAAGTCCTAAATAAATTCAAAATTAATGATTATTTGGTAATTAAGAGTAATAATTAGCCATCAACAACTTTAGAAGTGGTCTTTGTTTGATTAGTCTCTTCTAGAATTGGTAAAATGATAGTATAACTACCAATGCCTATTTATTCTTGTCAACATTTTCTAATTTTTATGTTCATGATGTTGAAATTATATCGTTGAAATTTTTACATTAATTAAAAGTAAAAGACGAAAGCCATTTGACTCTCTGTATGTTTGTTGTGCTTGGCCACTTCAAAAATAGTGATGACGAGCAAATAATTTTGCTTCTCGTTGAATTTCATGTCACTTTAAAAATACTACTTCCTCCGTTCTTAATATATGTCATTTTAAATTTTTCATCAAAAGCAATAAAATATTTAATACATTATAAAATAATTATTTTATCCTTTTTATTTTATAACAAAATTCTCTCTCTTCTTAATTACCAACTTATAAATTAATCTACACTTAATCTCTTTCCTAATTAATGCAAGGGTATATTAGGAAAATTTTGTTAAAATGCATTGATATTTTAAAATGACAAGTATTAGGAACCAAAATAAAAAGTCTAAAACGACAAATATTAGGAACCAGAGGGAGTACCTCCCTTTTTTAATAATTGTCTTTCTAGGGTCTTTGAAATTTTTTTAAATATCGTTTTACGATTTCAATACACATTTTGTCCATTTTACCTTTATTTAATGCACATTGAAAATGATAAAAAGAATAAAGTATCCAATTAAATTTCAAATGAACAAAAATCACAAAGATAATTAAGCATTTTTATCATCCTAATTAATCTGACATTGATATTGAGAAATAATTATTTAAAAATGTGTTACTTTATTTAAAAAGGGAGAGAGTAATGAATGAGTAACAAATTAACTTTTACTTACCAAATTAAAGATACTATTAAATGCATTATTATTATTATCATCATCATCATCATTATTATTATTATAAATCAATGAAGATATCCAATTCAAAATTATTGACTAGTACTTCTAATACATTATAATATCATTGTTGAATTCTGAAGGATAAATAGTTTTGTAAGTTCTGAGTTCAGAAGGAAGTCTCAAAAGGAAGTCGCCTTAGAAGCACATGGATTTATCAGAAGAACTATAAAGTCTCAGAGGTCATCATTATCAGAAGAAGAGTTATATAAATAACAGAGGATCTCTCAATACTCAGATCGTTCAATCCTCCGAGGATTGCAAAAGGTCAACTAAATTTTTCGGGGCCAAAAAGTCAAAATAACTGACTTAGCATTTAATACCGCCGAGCATTAGGCTTACATCTGCTACAAAACAAAAATTGTTGCAAATTCAGGAACAAATCTCACCTGCTTTGCTGAAAACATATCTGCAAGTACAAAGTGGACCCGCAAAATCAACCAAATACAACAAAGTGCAAATCAGACCTAGACAAGCTCTCTAACGGATTATTAACGAAAACAAGACTGAGAGACAACG
>CATIWQ010360351.1:0-14217 GCA_949673415.1 Euphorbia schlechtendalii
CAACTTTATCTTTCACTTCCATACCTTACAACTTTGCTTTTCTTTCTACTTATACTTTCTATTTAAAAGTTTATGATATCTCTATGTGTCATAATGTGTATTTCGTGTTAAGTCTTTTATGTTAATCAAGTTATATGCGTTGGAGTTAATTTTAAGAGTAATTTCGGGGCTAACAATATCATGTATAATCACTAGATCTGTGATATAACGCTGTTTAGTGAGCTAACATTTTTGGAATGATAACTTGCTAAATATGGCTATGTGAGAGCGACCCGTACTAAGCATAGTATTGACGTTGTCCAGGTTTATATAATTATCTTAATTCGTTTGCGCTAGGTTTAGAAAAGTCATTTCATGTGTTGCTCTGCAGTGAATAATTGAATATCTTGTTATTTAGAATCGAATCTGTTAGATTAGTTTATTGAATTGTAACATCTTTGTAGAACTTGTATGCTTTCTCTACTATCCTTATTTCGTAGGGAAAATTTATATATTTAGGTTCTCTAATCTTCCATACCTACATTTACTCATTTTTCATTCTAATCCTTCTTCCCTAACTTTCTTTATTTTATCTTCCTTTTTTATCTTTAGAACTAGCCCTTCCCTATGGGATCGATATCTTTTAAAACTACATCGCAACTGTATATTTGCAGTTATCATCATTTTTCTATTTGATAAGAGGAACTGAGAACACATATATTTTTGTGAACAAGTTTTTGGCACCATTGATATATAGCCGAATCTTGTGAACAAACTATTAAACTTATCAGTAGAAAGGTGGCGAACAGTGACTTGTCACTCTTCATAACTAAAAAATTACAACCAATGTTCATGATCACGATAAGTGATTCGCGATCGTGACTTATGACGGTTATTGGTTATCTTTTTGCAACTACCAATCACTAGATAACAACGATCTACCGCCATCAACTACCAATCGAAAAGATACCCTTTGGAAGTCAACGAATCATGAAAAGGTGCCTTTCCATTGTGGATGAGGATGAATCTTTGCATCCAATCAAAATGAAGTGATGCAACTCTTCCCCAATGGACACGACTCTTTATTTGGATAGACACAACCCATCGTACTCTATAAATAAGGTTCAATCTCAACCATTTTCAAAGGTAGAGAATTTGGATTGATAGTGTGATACATGTTAGATGTGTATGTATAGATAGAATGTAGAAAATTATATAGATTTCGCTATTTCAAAGTCTTAGCGAGAAAAATGTATAAGTGGTTCGATTCTTATTTCGATTACTATATTTCTACACAAATTCGAGCGTTTGTTGTATGAGTTTAATTGCAAAGCACTTATCAATAAAATTTTTCATTCTTCAACATTCTTTTATTCGAAATTCACAAAAATAGCATCCTAGTGGAGGTTCTGTATGAGTTGAAACCAAATTCAAAGTAGACGTAGGAATTGCGGGGAATAGACGACTCCCATTAAAGAGTGGATACGGTTTAATCAACTTTAGCTTTCACTTGCATACCTTACAACTTTACTTTGTTTTCTACTTATACCTTCTATTTCGAAGTTTATGATATGTCTATGTGTTGTAACGAGTATTTCATCTTGCGTCATTTATATTAATCAAGTTATACATTTTTTAGTTAACTTTAAGAGTGATTTCGGGCTTAACAATATTGTGTATAATCACTAGATCTGTGATTATAAAGCTGTTTAGTGAGCCAACATTTTTGGAATGGTAACTTGCTAAATATGGCTATGTGAGAGCAACCCGTACTAAGCATAGTATTATAGTTATCTAGGTTCTTATATGTGTCATAATTCGTTTACCCTAGAATTAGAAAAGTCATCTCATGTGTTGCTTTGTAGTGAATCATTGAATATTAGGGCGTCTAGAACTGTATTTGTTGAAGTTATCTAGTGTACAAAATATTCTTGATGATTTTGCATGTTTTTCTCTGCTAAACTTGTTCTTAGGGAATATCTACATATTTTTCATCTTCTCTAGTCTGTTCATGCATCTATCTATTCATCTATCTATCATCCAAACCCTCCAAACAAAATCATCTAATTTCATTTACCCTGTAACTCTAGCTGGTCTTTAGAACCGAACCCCTTCCCTTGGGATCGATATCTTTTAAAACTACATCGAAACTGTATACTTGCAGTGGTCACCATTTCTCTATTTTGATAAGCGGTATTGACAACACCTGTTCGTATTTTGAACTTTTATCTTATCGATAGAAAAGTGGGGAAAAAGGTTTTTGGCTTCATCACTGAATATAAGCCCTCTAAATTAGTATAGTCAAAACCTTGCAATCACATATTCACCAAACCATTTCCAAAGGAACAATTCAATATCCTAAGGCAGCTCATTGGTATGGCGAACCCCATGTGAAGAAAAAGAAATCCTAAATTTTGCTATGTGTTGAAGATCAAGCCTTATTTCAGCAAGGAGATGACACATGTTTAACTACATCTAAAATTTAAAGTAACAGCGTGAGATTCAGTTTCGCAGTTAAAATCAAAAGCCATGTTTTCAAAAAGACGTGCTTTGGAATTGGAACCGTAATCTACTAACTCAATTTTTTACTAAGGTGGTTAATCAAGTGTTAATCTCAGTGTTAATTCTCATCTTGAGCCAAGGAAGCGCCACTTATCATCATCATTTGAAGAGGTCTATAAAAGTTGAAGGAGTTGAAGAGAGAAGTTACTTGCTTTTGCGAATTCAAATCGATTCAGAGCTTAAGAACCCTAATTCTCTTTCTCTCAAAAACCACCTTCAATTATTCAAATAGAAATCACAAGAACCACATTCAGGCTCAACTCCACCACTATTAAGAAGCTCATTGTCAACATCGATGGGAAAATGGAGAAGCTAACCTTAGAAGACGGAACCTTGTTCACCAAGATTGACTAGGCTTGGCCTGGTTTATGAGGTTGATTATGAGAGCCTTTTTAGGAATGACACCTTGCATAGGATCATGAAGCAGCAAAGCCTAAGTTCGTTCCTTCAAATGGAAGGACCTAAAATCATTGGGCTGATTAGAGTTTTCTAGTCACCTCTATACCATTCAAGGCTTGAATGATTTTCTACTGGTGGAAGTTGGAGGAAAATCTACCTTGATTTTCTCAAGGTTGATTGGGAGCATCTTGAATATGCCTCACAAGGGCACCGTAAACTGGTGATGAAGACACCATGACAATTCCTGAAAATTGGGAACTCCCCTCCAACTACATGTTTAGAGAGACTGTTGCATTCATTATGAGCTGGACAGCTAGAGCATGCCACGAGTTGGTGGTGAAGATGCTGCTACCCAAAACTAGGTCTATAACTAGCTGCACCTACTTTGAAAGGTGTGTGGTTTACCATATGGTAGAGGGTAAGAGGCTTAACTGGCTTGTGGTGATTCTTCACCACTTGACCAAGCTAACTACCATTTATTAGTATGGTTACCTCATCAACGCGTTGATGAAGGCGATGAAGGTAGATATAGCTTAGTTTCTATGGGAGTCCTATGAAATAGTTATACCGGTGAAGCAGACCTTAGATCTGAACCACTTCACCAAAGTTCTTCATGATCAAGTGCATACTAGGTACAATAAAGCACAAGAGAAATGCAAGCTAAAGTGCGTACCGACAGTAGTGCTTGTGGACATTTCGAAGGAGAAAGAAGATGGTTTTATGGTGGATTTTGATGGAAGTGAGGACACTAGTGACAATGTGCCTCTCATAGCTATGCTAGAGAAACTCAACACCACTGCCTCTTCACCAAAACCTAAGGCCACTTCTTCTAAGGCCAAGAAGAAGATACCATCCAAGCTTAAGGCTGATGAAGTGCCTTCTCAGCCCCAAAGACAAAGGAGGTAAATGAAAGCTAAAACTCGCACTCAAAGAGAAGCTGAGGCGAAGCTACAAGCTAAGCAGCTGACTGAAGAGAAGGAGGATGTGATTGAGGCTGAGGAAACCCTGCACCAGAGAAATCTCAAACTTGTTGTTAGCAAGGAATCCAAGGAGGAGGGTGAGGCCAAGAAGTCTAAGGAAGCGGACACAATGAGTCCTGGCACTACGTCTGAGATTAATAAGGCCATTGCTAAAGCTAAAGGCACTTAGTGCAAGCGTTCTACCACTAACAAGCCCTTGCAGAAGAATGTGTAAGTGGTGAGCAGCGATGAGGATGTTGGAGGAACCCTACCCCTTCATCAGGAAGAGTCTAATCTTCCTGATCTCAACATCCTCACACCTACTTCCACTCAAACTAAGGATAATCCTACTCAGTTTGAGATACCTCAAGATAACCCATCCTTGGGTCAATTAGCTAACCCAGAGGCACCTTTAAATCCTAGCCCCTTTCTTCTGTAAATCCTAAACCCAACTCCCCTGTAAAAACCCTAGTTTATAATCCTATAGATACTGAAATACCATCTTCTATAAATCCTCCACCTCCTAATTCTGTAAATTCTCCTATCATCATACCTTCTTCTCCAGTAAAAAAACAATCTTCTCAAAGTAAATATTCCTTCTTCTCCTACTAAAAGTCAAGATTCTTTTTCTCCTCATACCTCTCCAAGTAATACCCAAACATAAACTTCTCCTTCTTCTTTTCCCCAAACACAAAAACAAATTATACCTGCTCCTATAAAATAAAAAACCATCCCCTCTTCTTCAAATGTAGAAATTCCTAGAACCTACCCCTTCTTAAACCTATCCTCAACCCCTATAATCTCTCTGGTTAGAGAAGTTCCTAATGCTGAGAACTCCTCTCAGCAAGGAAAAGTAAGTGGTTCAAGTGCTGAGGTAAATTTTATAGCCTGTGAAGCACCTAAACCCAACAGGAAGCCAGTCCAAGAGGACATGGCTAATGCATCCATCTTGGCTTAGATTAGAGATTTAGCAAGGAGGAAATTCCCATCTCTCAAAACTGACGCTGAGTTGGATAGAGCAGTTAGCAATTTTCTACTGACTCATGAATTGATGGGCTTGTCTTCCAAATCAAAGGCTAAGGTACCTGAATTTGAAGAACATTCAAGCTTGCCCTCTAAGACTCTCTACTTTAAGGAGTTTGAGAAGATTCAAGGTAGTTTGTATGTGATTCAGAATCACTTGGCGAAAGAAAGCGCCAATAGTTTAGTCGATAAGATGGCTATAACCTTAGCTGGATTGAAGGAGTCTACAGCCCAGTTTGGGGCAGTGATTACTTCTATCCCCATGTCTACTACACTTGCTAATGTAGACCCAGGAAAGATAAAGGGTAGTATAGACGTTGCTACTGAGCCCCTGAGTTCCACCATGGAAACTCAAGTTACACAACTCAATAAATTCGGTGAAGAGCAAGCCAAAGTAAAGAGGAGCACCGACTACAAGATAGAAATGTGCTCAAGGAAGTAGAAACTACCAAGGATATTGGCCACAACATGGTGAAAGTTTTGGAGACCATGTCAAAGTTTGTGATGAATCATGATGGCAAGCTGGATCAAGTGCTCAAGACTGTTAATGAGATATCAATCAAAGTGGATAAGAAGCTTGTATTGAATTTTGACTCTCTCACTTCAAAAATAGATACTGCTTGCAAAGAAGTCAACGATAAAACAGATGCAAAAATCTCTAAGTCTCAAAAGTTTCTGCTGGAAGCCATGGGAAAAATCTTCCTTAATATGCCAACTCCAAGCCTTCCTCCTACTGAATCACTCTATCTAGAAACTAGTATGACTATTCACTCCAAGTTGAATGTCATCAAGATTAAAGTGGAAGATCTGTAGAGGAATGTTGGGAAGTTGGTCACAACTGGACACCTTGATGCTAAGGATATTGATTACACAACTATCATCAATTGGACCAAAGATCCTTAGCATGGAGCCAAAAATGAAGATCACACTTTCTGCAACAAGTTTCAGAGTTTTGTTGCAGTGCTTTCAATAGTTAGCATGCTAAGGATTCGACCACATAGCTCATTTATCCAGATGCCACCATCTTCTTCTCAGCGAGTTTAATGATCAAGAATTCCTGACTTCCAAAGGCAAGGAGATGCTGGATCAAGAGATATCCTTGTAGATAATTTGCAAGCTGTAAGACTTCCAAACCGCCTTAGACTCCTTTAAAGTCTGTTTGGAATAAATAGTGAAGGGACAGATATCAATGGGGGAGAAGGTAGTTGAAGACGCTCTTAGAACTGCTAATCTCAACAAGGGAACTCTACCAAGGTGACCTCAGTATCCACCTCTGCAACAACAGTAGCCAAAGCCATCCTCTGATCAAGACAAGACCGGATCCTCTTCTAAATCTTGCAAATAAAGCCATGCACCTAGTATTATAGATAGTTCTTGTTATAGGTCTTAGATTGTAACTTAGTTTAGAACATAAATTATGTACTGACTAAGAATTTTATTAATGAAAATTACAAGTTTTATCTTATCAAGTTAAGATCTTCTTAACTTTAGTCTATATTGTTTTGTATGTTTGTTTCTGCTATTAGTTGAAATTTTGATGCAAGAACTCATACAAAGAGGCCAACCCAAAAGAAAAGTTGAAGTTAGACCAAGTCCCAGAATGAAGAAAAATCCTCTAAGTATGGGGGAGCTAAGCTTCTTGTAGAAGTCTCACTCAGTATGAGGGAGCTCAAGCTGACTAAGGAAAGTTACTCAGCATGAGGGAGTCTTACATCACCTTCTAGTTATTTCGATATCTTTAAACTATCTTATTCAATTAATCTCTTCTACTACCTAGTTTGCTATTTATCCAAAATGGGGGAGATTGTTGAACCCAAGTTAATAGTACTTCACAGTACTTAAACAATTTAGATATAACAAACTATCTAGGATATTAAAATTAATTGAGTACTATGTATACTCTTAATTAATGAAGTGTACTTGAATTTGTTTAAGGAAAAACAACTCAGTTTACTCAATAATTAATTAAGTTACGGCTTAGAGTAGGAAAAGCTGAGCTGTGCTGAGTACTATAGTTTAAATATATATCAACTAAGCTATGTTCAGTTAGCCTTTATTAAATAAAAGGCTAAGTCATTGACACTTATGGAAATAAAAGACACTTATGCTACTAACGTCTTATATGAGAAACAAAATATACCTTTGATGCTTTTCAGGTTTAAAAAGCGGTGAAATTAAAGAAGATATTCATGTGGTCCTCACATTCAAAAGGTGTCAGCATGGAATCTTGGAGATTCCTCACTAAAGTCCAAGATAAAAGGAATCCTCTGACATGCGCCATTTATCAGTGTCTCTGCACACTTCTGCAAATGTAAAAAAGTCAACTAATGACAGAATGCCATATTTAATCTCGCATGCCTCTCTATTAGAACAAATTTCTTGAAGATAAATGAGTTTTTAGCAACAAAATTTTATTGCACTTAAACGTTCAAAATCTCTATCTCTAAACATCTTAGAATCTATCTCCAACTGGAAGATTCAAAAGATTTGAAGAGAAGAGAAATTGAAGACCTGTTAAGATAAGAAGTTTGCAATGGCTATTTCCAAGAGCTTCAACTTTAAATAGAAGACTAAAGCAGACGTTCAAACTTTGTAAACCATCTCAAATTTCTTTAAGAGCTGAAACTTTGTTCAAATACTCACAGCTTCAAGAAATTCCAAATCAAGCACACTCATCGCTTTCAATCTGTTTGTAATAGAGAGAATATCACTCATAGATATAACCTTGTAAAGAATTCAACATTTTATAAGTTGAATTTAGTTTGCAATTTCTTTATAAATTTGAGTGGCAGTTTAGGAAGGGTACCTAAATTGACTTGAGAGGTAGTTAGAAAGAAAGGTACTTTTTGTGAAAGAGTCTACCCATTGTAAATGCTGCTCCTCATAAGTTTAGGAATGAACACTAGTGCATTAAAGCTCGAAGAAGGTATCCGGGGACTAGAGGTAGGCTAGGGGCCGAACCAAGATAAAATTAGGTGTTGAAGTTTTAACTTTAGCTCTCGCCTTTATCGCATTCACATCTCATTAATCATTCTTTATGCTTTTGCTTGAAAATCTAATCCAAGATGAGTTGAGAACTCAGCACACGATTGAAGATAAACTGCGCTAGCAGAGCTAAGCAATTTATACCTTTTTAGACCCCGCTCAGCATCGCTTAACTCAGCACGCATCTAAAAACTAAACTTGGTTAAAACATTTTTATGAACTCAAAAAGTAACCAAGAACTACATTCACCCCCCTCTGCTATCGTAAAGAAGCTGTTTAAGGTCCACCAATTGTCACTGCATTTATCTCTTATCAATCACTAAGGATAAAATGACTTTATTATCATCTGAATTAAAAAATGACCATGAGTGAAAATTTCTCAAAATCATTCACTCACATGTAGCTTCAAAAGCAACTTCCGCTTAACTTCTGAGCTGTGAAAAGAACTTGAAAAAGAGTCATTCACCCCCTCTGACCTAATTATCACCCTATTGGGTCCAACAACAACTACAATAATACTAATAATAAAATTCTGCTCAAGTGACACAAATGTTGTTTATTGAATGCCATTTTTGACATATTATTTGGTTTATCCTATAAAACTATCATCTTAAAAATACTCAAAGTTTATACAATGGTTTTGGATCATTGAAGTAGAACTTTCTTTCATCTTTGTGATTTTGATATGTGTGAGTGAGACTCAAAATCCTAAAACACCACACACATATCATAATCTCAGGGGGTGAGTATGGCTCTACCCATATCTGCCACCTTTCCAACCGGGCGGTATAATTTTCTTTATTTCCATCCTCACAGATGAAAATTTACAGATTTTTACCGAAACTTATTGGTTCGGATATCACGGGTTTCGGATAATCCCTGCCTCATTTACATCCCTATTGACATCTCAACTCAATCTTCCCTTTTTCTCTTTTATTTCTATAATAAGCTGCCTCCTTATTATATTTACTGCCCCCTTGTAAATTTTCATATTCCCTTTATATTTATTCATTAAAAAATAAATAGTGTTATTTACTGTTATGTTTTTTTGTATTTACCTCCTCTAGAAATTATTTATATGTCATTTATATTTATTTACTTGAAAAATAAATTTCATTCAAATAAATTTAAATTTAAATTTGTAATTATGAGTGAAATGAGTACAAGTCAAAATAAAAATTTATATTGCAAACAAATAATTGAACTTAACTTATATTAGTTCGTAGTTAATTTCAACGCCATTATTGATTATATTAATAAAAGAATGAATGATTTCAATATCCGACATGTATAGTGTTGGTCCTTAGATGGCTTATTACACAGCAGAGGGGGGTGAATGTTGTTCTTGGTTACTTTTTGGATTTTATAAAATATTTACCAAGTTAAAGTTTTTAGATGCTACGTGCGTAGTTTGTCTAAAAACTTATAAACTGCTCAGGTTTGCTGGCACAGTTTATCTTCAATCATATGCTGAGTATTCTACTCAGCACGAATTATTTTTTCAAGCAAAACGATGAAATGATAGAGATAAAATGGTGAATGAGAAATGCAATAAAGGTGCAAGTAAGGTTAGAAGTTCAAAATAGATTTATCTTAGTTCGGCCCCTAGCCTACCTCCAGTCCCTAGGATTCCTTTCCAAGCTTTAATCCATTAGTAATTTCATTCCTTCCTTAGGCGGAGAAGGCTTTACAGCAGGTAGACTCTTTTACAAGAAGTACTATTCTTTCTAACTACCTCTCAAACCACAGTTTGGGTACCCTTTCCAAACCATCACTCAAATTTCTAAAAGAAATTTGCGAACTGAGGAATTCAACTTATAGAATGTTGATTCCTTTACAAGGTTAAATCTTAAGTGATTTTCTCTCTATTACAAACAGATAAGGAATTCTATTATTTGCTGATTGCTTGAGTTTGGACATTATTGAAGCTAGGAGTAAATGAATAGAGTTTCAGCTCTTTAAGAAATTTGAGGTGATTCACCAAGTTTGAATATCTGCTCCAGCTTTCTATTTATAGTTGAAGCTCTTGGAATTAGCCGTTGCAAACTTCTCATCTTGATAGCTCTTCAATTTTCTTCTCTTCAAATCTTTCTAATCTTCCCCTTGCAGATAGATTCTAGGCTGTTTAGAGATAGAGATTTCGAAAGTTGAATCGCGATATAATTCTATAGTAAAAAACTAGTTGATCTTCAAGCAATCTGTTATGATAGAGAGGGGTGCAAGATGAAACGTGGCATTCGGTCATTGATAAGTGTATAATTACACTTATTATCATTATAATTTTACACACTAAACACTATAGTTTAAGACATTTTTATACTTCATATAAAAGATTTCACGTGGTATGTAGTTGTTTTTGATGCAAATGCAGATACTAGGTAAATCTTGGGAGTAAAATTATCTAAAGTGGAATTTTATGAAAAAAGAGTGAAAAAGGTGCAAAAAGATGCGTGGAACTCAAAGATTTGGCTTAGGATCGAAGCTGTCAAAGATTGGTGAAGTTGCAAGGAGAATTCTGAAGAAAATTCAATTCACGATTGCGACAATCATTCGCGGTTGTGACTTGTTCTTTTTCAGAAAAAAAGTCTGCCAATCAAAGATTCACGGTCGCGACATGTATATTGCGGTTGTGACTTGAATGGTTTTCTGGTTTTATCTTAACTACTAACCGCCAGATAAGCATGATCAACCGCCATCAACTACCAATGAAAAGACACTTATTAGAAGTCAACCAATCATGAAAAGGTGCTTATCCATTATGGATTAAATCAAATCTTCTCAACCAATCACAATGAAGAGATGCAATCTTTCACCAATGGACATAACCCTTTGTTTGGACAAACGCAACCCTTCGAACTCTATAAATAGGGCTCCAAACCTTACAAATTTCATGCACCAATAGAGAGAAGAGCATTAGAGTGCAATTATAGGGTTACATATAGTGTGTGTAGATAGAGAGTTCGCTACATTCATAAGTGTTAGCGAGAAAATGTTTAAGTGATTCGAATCCTTGTTTCGATCACTAGATTTCTCTATATTCTCGAGCGATTGTTGTATAGGTGTACTTGCAAATCAATTATCAATAAAAGTTTTCATTCTTCAATATTTGTTTGTTAGATATTCGCAAAGAATAGCATCCTTGCGGGGGTTCTATACGGGCTGAGACTGAATTCAAAGCAGACGCAGGAATTGCGGGGAATTGACGACTCCCATTAAAGAGTGGATATCGTTTTATCAACTTTAGCTTTCACTTGCATACCTTACAACTTTGCTTTGCTTTCTACTTATACTTTCTATTTCGAAGTTTGTGATACATCTATGTGTCATAATGCATATTTCGTTTTAAGTCTTTTATGTTAATCAAGTTATATGCGTTGGAGTTAATTTTAAGAGTAGTTTTGGGGTTAACAATATCGTGTATAATAACTAGATCTTTGATATAACGCTGTTTAGTGAGCCAACATTTTTGGAATGGTAACTTGCTAAATATGGCTATGTAAGAGCGACCCGTACTAAGCATAGTATTGACGTTGTCTAGGTTTATATAATTATCTTAATTCGTTTGTGCTAGATTTAGAAAAGTCATTTCATGTGTTGCTCTGCAGTGAATAATTGAACATTTGGGTATTTAGAACCGAGTCTGTTAGATTAGTTTAATGAATCGTAACATCTTTGTTGAACTTGCATGCTTTCTCTTCCATCCTTATTTCGTAGGGAAAATCTATAAATTTAGGTTCTCTAATCTTTCATACCTATATTTACTCATTTTTCATTCTAATTCTTCTTTTCTAACCTTTACTTTAATATATTTTATTTTCTTTATTTTATCTTCCTTTTCGATCTTTAGAACTAACCCTTCCCTGTAGGATCGATATCTTTTAAAACTACATCGCAATTGTATACTTGTAGTTATCATCATTTTTCTATTTGATAAGAGGTACTGACAACACCTATAGTTTTCGTGAACAAGTTTTTGGTAATATTTATATATAACCGAATCTTGTGAACAAATTTTTAAACTTATCAGTAGAAAAGTGATGAATAAGTTTTTGGCACCGTTACCGGGGAAGGCAAGTGCGTTTTAGAGATAGAAATTTCAAGGGACGATAATTGTGTTTTAGAGATTTAATTTTGGAAAATTATATTTTATATGTCATTTAGATTTATTTTCTTTTATATTATTATTATTATTATTATTTATATTATCTTATTATTAACATATTTTTCTTGCTTATTCATTGAGTTTTCTTTCTAGCGTGTGCATGCCAAGTACGCGTAGTTCGGGAGAAAGTTTGGTGTCTTTCGAATAAGAAATAGAAATATTTGGCAGGACAAGAAGATGAGAATATAAGAGATAAGAAAGAAGTATGGCTAACAACCAAGACCATGTTGAAAACACAAATCCAAATCCAAACCCAGATCCGAATCCAAACTAGGATCAACCCCAACCAAGGCTTATGGATTATGTTATTTCGACCACCAATGGTAACAATCAAGGAATTGCTAGACCACCGATTGATGCGAATCATTTTGAAATAAAACCAACATTATTTCAAATGATTAGCAACAATGTGCAATATTATGGTCTACCCAACGAAAATCCGAATTCTCACATTGCAAACTTTTTAGAAGTCTGTGATACTTTTTGAATGCCCAATGTTCTTGAAGAAGCAGTTAAACTTCGCTTATTCCCATTTACACTCCGTGATAAAGAGAAAGTTTGGTTAAATTCATTACCCCTAAATTCAATCACTACCTAGAACTAATTAGCCAAAGCCTTTCTGACTAAATATTTCAGTTTAGCAAAAATAGCAAGACTCATTAAAGAAATCACTTCTTTTACCCAGAAAGATAGTGAATCCTTATACGAAGCCTGGGAACGTTATAAGGAACTTCAGCGAGTTTGTCCTCATCATAGTTTACCTTAGAATGTTATTCTATAAACTTTCTACAATGGAATAAATCATGCAACGAGAGGAACAATTGATGCGATGGCTGTGGGATCTCTTATGAAGCTTTTAAACTTTTGGAAAATATGGTAAGCAACAATAGTATGTGGCCAGTGGAAAGAGCACAAGTAAGTATTACTAATCCTACTCATTCACATGCTACATCTACATCTTTTAGTTTAGTTAAAAAGGTCAATGAATTAGATTCTATTTCTATTATAAAAGCACAAATATCTACTTTATTTAACAAGATGGATAATATACATGTAAGTAAAAATAATCCTTTGCCATGTGAAAATTGTGGTCAAATTGGACATACAGCTTTTGAGTGTAACTTTAACCCATGTGTAGGGGAGCAATTAAGTTATGTTCAAAGTCAAGGGAATTCTTATAACAATAATGGAAATAGCTATAGAAATTCTAATTAGAACTATGGTGATAATCAACAAAAGAATTACCAGAGTACTGATAGAATAGGGTAGTTAACAAGTAAGATAGACAAGTTTCTAGAGGGAGTTTGTAATAAGTAATTAGAGTCGGAAGAATGTTACAAAAAGCTAGAGAATAAGATGGAACAAATGTTTTAAAATCAATCATCTTCAATACATAATTTGGAGATAGATGTTGGTTAATTAACGAGTGCTATTCCATCTAGAGGAAAAGGCTATTTACCTAGTAACACAGAGGGAAATCCTAAGGAAAATGTGCATGATATAGCCCTTTGTAGTGGTAAATTACTGGATGAACCAAATCCTTCAGGTATACTTGCTAATGATGTTGTCAATGTACCAGATGAATATCCAAGTAAATCTAATAACAGTGCAGGAGTGGATGAATAACCTAAATCCGAAAAGGATAATCCCCCTCAACCACCATTTCCACAAAGAATAAAGAAGAAGAATGAAGATAAGAAATTCATCGAATTCATCAACAAAATCAAAGGTATGGATATAAATCTTTCACTTATTAAAGCCATTATCAAAGAACTTTTATCTCGAAAGCGTAGTTTGGATGGAATATCAAAAGTATCTTTAATTGAAGATTGTAGTAAAATAATAACTGCTACAGTGCCCACTAAACTAAAAGATCCAGGAAGTTTCACAATTCCATGTAAACTTGGAAACATTTCTTTTCCAAAATGTTTATGTGATCTTTGGGCTAGTATAAAAATCTTATGCCTTTATCAATCTTCAAGGAGTTAAAACTTGATGATGGAGTTAAAAGGGCAAATATGGTCTTGCAATTAGCAGACCAGTCTATTAAACATCCTTGTGGTATAATATAAGATATCTTAGTTAAAGTGGATAAATTTGTTTTCCCAATTGACTTTGTTGTGCTAGATTTTGCATATGATGAAAAGT
>CATIWQ010360370.1:0-29836 GCA_949673415.1 Euphorbia schlechtendalii
ATTAGAAAATACATACAACACTAGGAAACTTGCACAAGTAATGAAGTAAGCACACAATCATGCATTCCATGAACCCAAGAACTCATTTTAAGTTTCATCATCTGGCTTCAGGGTAATATAAAAACTCATCAGCTGGATCCTGATTGATAAGTAAAAAATAACTAGATAAGAAATGTGGCAAACTTAAACTAAGTTGGAGATGGTATTTACACTACTTAATCGAACACTTGGCATGAAATCAATTAAAGAGTTAATATGAACAACCGTCAACAGGACACTAATCTCTCTTAGACTCTGTATCTTGAATCAATCTCACCTGACGACGTAGCTATGTAGCACGGAAACGGAAACGGAAACCGACACAGAAACGGGGAAACGCCCTTTCAAAAAAATATAGGTTTGGAAACTGTGGGGAAACGCGTAAATAATAAAAATTTAGGGGTATATTCATAAGTATGAAAAATATAAAATTTCGTACATATTATTTCATTCTTATATAAAATACTAAAAAACATGAATTTTAAAATAAATTTATTGATTATAAGCAAATCTACATAAGTAATGTCTATTTCAAAACATTAAACAATAGTAAATATGGTCATCGAAGACAATAAAGTTTCATGAAGTCTGAAAGTTGTGTCATATTTACTAAATCGTAATAATGTAAGTATATAAAATGGAATAAAACAAGTTTTTATAATATAATAATATTATTAATAATATATAATGAATTGGGGTTTTAAAATCTTAATAGTTTGAATATATTAGAAAATTTAATTTTGTGAATGAATTAAAATTGGGTCTTTCGATATGAGGAATTGCTAGGAAACGGTTTCCGGAATTTATGGAAACGGGTTTTCAACTTTCATTAATTGCAGAAACGGCCCGGAAACGTTTCGTCGGGGTTTCCTAGGGTTTCCGTTTCTGAAAAGGACGGGAAACGCGGAAACGGCATGTCACAGGAGTTTCTGTGCTTCCTAGCAATCAGCTGTGACAAACCCGCCTCGAGGGAGTAAACCAGGCCGAGAAAGATGCTAAGAAGTTCAGCGTGATGGACTGAAAGGCATGGTCAAATAGGAGAGGCACCTGACATTAGTCCCTAACAACAAACCCAGCAGAGCAGCTTTGATCACCATTCAATTTAAACCAAACATCTGCAGGGGGAGTCCAACGTTTATCTTCAATCCTCTCCGACATAGAGATATTTTGCGGTTTAGCTTCAGGTTTTGCCTCCAACTGATGACGAATAATCTCACTGACACGCTCAGGATGGTTTGCTTTCTCTCCATGAGTTCTTCTATTGTGTTCCCACCACAAAATCCAAATCGCACAACAGAATACATCACACTCCGCCATTTCCATAACGCCTGTCCAGTGGCTCGAGCGTTTTCACAAAACTCCCAACCAGTAGACAAAAACGAAGGGCGGCAGATAATAGTTCATAAATTGAAAAAGAAGAGAAACTACTAATATCAAATTCGCTGGAGCACTATTATTTCATTTTCATATTTCTATGTTAATTAGTAAACTTAATTACTAAACTAGTTTCACATTCATTTTTACACACAAATTCACTTCATTCTAAAAATTATTTTTAGTAATTTCATAATCAGCCCAATTTATTGCTATAGGTTATGATGATTTTGTTTTTAATAAAGTAAACTCTAATCATCATTAAATCAATCTTCATACCATTAATCAAATTATGATATGAGACAAAATATTTGAGGCTTTTTTTTTTGCAAAGTTACCATAGAATCTACCCAATTTGTTACTCTATTTTGGGGTTTTTTTTATATAAATGGGCTAGTTGATGTCATATAACCGGACTTTTACAAACCAAACTTTTATCAAATTATAAAAAAAACAACTTAAGTTTCAAATTACGAAGCACACATCCTTGTCCATGCATTATCCCCCATGCGCCACATGTCCTTGCCCCATTTGCCACATGTTCTTTTATTTTTCTTGTCTTGTTTTTCATTTCTCTTAAACCTGTTTATAATTTCGACATGTCCTTTAAATTTTTTGTTCGTCTCATTTTTATCTTCGCAATACCATCCACTGTGACTTTCACATTTTTATGTGTCGAATGTGTATATTAAAATGTCTAATAAATGTTTATTATATAATGTTATATGAAACTTGAAATTTTTTAATATTTGTTTGATGTCAAATATATGTACGTTAGATGTTTCTTATAGGAATGCATGAAGTTATATGAAACTTGAAATGTAATATATTTTTTTATTGAAGTGTTATATGCCTATTATATATTTATTATATGACTATTATATGCATGTTATATGTTTATTATATGTTTATTATATGTTATGTCTATTATATGTTTGTTGTGCAATCCTATAAATTCTATGTCCATTACATTGTTGGAGATATGTCAGGTTACCATATGCTTCTAGTTGAAATAATATCATATTAACAATGAAATAGTTAATCTAATATATAACGACATGTAACGAATATATGTATTTGACAAATAATATTTATTTAATAGACATATAATAGATATATAATAGTGCGAAAAATCACAATAGATGTCATTTTAACGATAAAAATAAGACGAACAAAATAATTTAAAACAACATGTCAAAAAATAAATGGCTTGACATATATTTGCAAAATACAAAAATAAATTCAAAAGAAATGAGAAGATGAAAGGTGAAATATATAAATATAATTATAAATTGAAAATGAAAAGGAGAAACCGAGAGGTTAATGTTAAAAGAAAGAATTTGGATCGGATTCTCGAATCATCACTTCCAAGGAAAAATTAGCAATTACTGTAATTTATTTACATTTCCTTTTGGAAGTCCTTTCACACTCACAGTATGCCTATATAAGGCACCGTAGACTCAACAATATTCATCAATCAAAATCAGAAAACATTTCTCAAAAACTTAGTTGTTAATTTAGTAGAATCAACATGGTATCAGAGCGGGTTATGGTTCTTTGACCATAATTTGCATTCTCATCATCTGCTGGGTTACCAAAAAGGAGGCCAGCCACCATGTCCGGAGATGAAAGCGATGTATCCATCTCTGGAAAAACCCAAAAACCTTCGGTTACCAAGTCCGGAGATAGCAACTCAAAAAGGTAGTCTGAGGGCGGATAACAACCTGTCAATACAAATCGCAAACCTATTAAAATCCAGCCTTAATCATCAAAGTTCAAGGCAAACACTTTCAGAAAGCCTAAGTATCAACATCAAACTCAACAATCACAACTATGCACTATGGTCTAGAATGATAAAAGTGGTGATCAAAGGCAGATCGAAGGCTCTACTAAGCCATCTAACTGAGATTCTAATTTCACCCAAATTAGGAGAAGAAGCTTAGAAGAGATGGGAACATAATGACTTGATCATTTTCTGGCTTATTCAAAATATCGAGCCACAAGTAGCAAGCAATTTGATGGAATTTCCCACTATCAGAGCGTTATGGAACACTTTGATTACAACATATAGTAGCAGTAGAGACAAGCTACAAGCTTTCGACCTTCATTCGAAAGTAAATGGAATGAAACAGAACGGACAAGCACTAGAGGAATTTTGGATTACCTTGCAAGGAGTGTGGGACGAAATTGACTAGAGAGAGCCAAACCCGATGGCCTTAGAAGGAGATATAGCAACGTACAACAAAATACACCAAGAACATAAATTATTTCAGTTCTTAAATGATATAGATTAAGAGCATCATCGGATAAAGAGAGAAATTCTAAGACAGGACCCATTACCTTCACTGGAAGAGGCATACGCTACAGTCAGAAAAGAGGCTGCCCGAACAACAATTCTTGGAGTAGAAATCATAGTGAAAGAAGGCGGCATAAGTGGGTTTAATGCAATCGGAATAGAGGCTATGGCGGCACAAGGATAAAAACAGTCAGACCCCAGAAAAGGCTCATCATTCTGGCAAGATAAATCGGAGCTCAAATGCACTCTCTATGGAAAGACAAAACACACAAAGGATGGGTGTTTTGAAGTAATCGGATATCCTAATGGTGGCCGAACAAGAGCAAGAAGAGGGCTCAAAGTAGCGGAGGCAAGGTCGCCACCGCCGTGGGCAACTCAAAGGCCGCCGGTAGTAGCGGCGATAACCAAATCGGTTCAACAGCAGAGAGGGGAGTGGCGGCAATGGCGGCCATGGGAGAAAAAGAAAACCCTAAAGAGGGTTTTTATAGTGAAGACTCAAAGGGTTTTCACTCAAGCCCTTTATGTTTTAATTTATGCACAATTAACCCCACAAATTCGACCTATTTCCAAACTCACCCACATAATTATTTATTTAATAAAATTGGCCACACCAAACCAAATTCTTTCCAAATTGACCCAATTAAAACCCAATCCTTTGCAAATCTCACCCAAAACGATAATATTTCCAAGATTACATCTTGGATTTTGATTGTGGGGCTATAGATACCATGAGATTTGATCCCCGGGATATCCAAACCAAAACAAAATCTGAAAAAACTCATGTCATCGTAGCCAATGAGGAAAGTATCCTGGTACTTGGAGCTGGAATAGTCAACATTTCACCCACTCTAAAATTATCTAATTATCTCTATGTTTCGTCACTATCCCACAAATTACTATCTATTAGTCATGTCACAAGAGAGCTTAACTGTACAGTACCAATGCATCCTACGTTTTGTATATTACAGAACATTAGGACATATATAATTATTGGGCGTGGAACTGAACGCCAAGGACTGTACTATGTAAATGAGGTTGCTCAAGATAGTACTATTTTTCTTACTTATGGAACTACAAATTGAGAAGCTTGGTTGTGGCACCGAAGACTAAGGCATCCATCTACGGGATATTTACTAATTTTATTTCCAAAGTTGTTTAATTCCTGTAATAAAGTTCATTGTGAAACATGTGTGCTAGCAAAAAGTCATACACAGACTTTTAAACCAAACAATACCAAGTGGATGCACCTTTCGATTTAATTCACTCTGATGTATGGGGACCATCACCTGTTATCGGTGGATAATTTTTTCGGTGTTTTTTCATCTTTGTTTATGATTGCATACGTATGACTTGAGTTTATTTCTTAAAAAATAAATTTGAAGAAACTGAAAAATTTATCCACTTCCATACCATAACCTAATTTGAAAAAATTATCAAAACCTTACAATCTGATAATGGCGGGGGAATTCGTCAACTCAACCATGAAGTACTTTTGCCAAAATCGAGGGATTATCTACCAAACCATCTGTTCACATACACCAGAACCGAATCCTAGAAACGACCCGATCCCTAATCATTGAATCCAAAATTCCAAAAACCTTTTGGCCAGAAGCGCTAGCCACATCAACCTACCTTTTAAACAAACTTCCGACCAAAATCTTTAATTTACAAACAGCAATTCGAACCTTAGGTAACTTTACCAAAATTCCTCCACCACTAACCCTTCAACCAATGATATGTGTATGTCCATATTCCCAAAAATGACCAAACCAAATTTGACCCATGTGTAGAAAATGTGTCTTCGTTGGATACGGTATTAATAAAAAGTGATATCGGTGCTATAACCCAAAACCCCTCACATGTATACCACCTTGAATTGTAATTTCCTTAAAATTGAATATTTTTACAATAACCAACTCAGTGGTTAGGGGGAGAATGAAGAGTTTAACACGCTTAGCTGTTTACCAGAAATAGCATTCGATGAAATAGAAGTCACAACCTCAGAAGATGTGACACTAAACTCTAAGGAATAAAATACTATTGGGTTATCCTCTAAAGCTTCCATACAGTTATCAAAGGCCAGTCCCTTAACCAGTAGTCATCATGACCAAGTGTCAGAGGTATGAGAAACTAATTCCACCTTGCGAATTCTTAATGACTTTGAGAATCTAACCGAACAGGTGATAGAACTCGAAATGACGAAATAAAAGGGAGGGTATATCCTACCCCCCAAGAAAAACAGAGGCATCCCATGAGAGAAGTACTCACCAAACAAAGAGGCTCAAAGATCCAGATACCCAATAGCACACATTGCAAGGGGGAGTCTATCTAACGAAGCTAGAGCCTTTATCATAGTTGTATGCATGGAAAAAATTCCAAACAAAATTGACCAAGCTATGTTATTAGAAAACTGTAATGGATTTAGAAATGAATGCTCTCAACAAAATAATACATGGGAGAAATGTATTTTATCTATAGGAAAAAGATTAGTAGGATGTCGATGGGTATATACAGTGAAACACAGGCCACATGGGTCAACTGAGAGATACAAAGCATGACTAGTAGCAAAGGGGTACACACAGACCTATGGTATCGACTATTTGAGGCATTTCCTCCATGGAAAAAATCGATACCATTAGGGTACTCTTCTCCATCGCAGCCAACAAAGAATGACCTCTTTACTAGTTCGATGTTAAGAATGCCTTCCTACATGGTGACTTGAAATAAGAAGTCTACATGAATGCTCCACCAAGATTCAAAATAGAGTTTAAAAAGGGAAAAGTCTACCGACTAAAGAAGTCTTTATACGGGCTACAATAATCACCAAGGGCATGGTTTGGAAGATTCACAATTGCAATGAAACGATATGGGTTCTAGCATTCCAACTCCGACCATACACTATTTTTGAAACATAGAGGTGAATTAGTAACTTGCCTTATCATCTACATTGATGACATGATCATTACATGAGACGACATAGAAGAAATTAGCAAGTTAAAGATGAACCTAGTCGTAAAATTTGAAATGAAGGACTTGGGGAGACTTAAATACTTCCTTGGAATTGAAAAACTAAGGTTTGCTCAAGGAATCTTTATTTGTCAGAAGTATATCCTGGATTTACTGGTGGAAATAGGAATGCTCGACTGCAAACCATCTGACACACCCATGATTATCAACCATAAACTTAGAATCTTAGGGGAAGCGAAACTAGCTAACAAAGGACAATACCAACGATTGGTGGGAAAACTTATCTATCTCTCACATACACGACCGGGCATATCTTATGCTATAGGAGTTGTGAGTCAATTCATGCACCAACCTCAAAAGCATCACATGGAAGCTGTATGGAGAATCATCAGATATCTAAAGGGTACATCTGGACATGGGTAACTATTCAAACCCCATGGATATCTAGATATTACATGCTATATTGATGCTGATTGGGCAGGAAACCCAGTGGATTGTAGGTCAACATCCGGCTACTTTACCTTTGTACGAGGTTACTTAGTCACATGGAGAAGCAAGAAACAAAAGGTGGTTGCATTAAGGGTAGAAGCAAAATTTCACGAAATAGCCCAAGGGCTAACCAAGATCCTTTGGTTATAAAATTACTAATAGAGTTTGGTTTTCCACCAACCAAAACCTATGAAATAATGTGTGATAACCAAGCAGTCATCCAAATTTCTGAAAATCCAGTTCAACATGACAGAACAAAACACGTGAAAGTTGACAGACACTTCACCAAAGAAAAGATCGAACAAGGAATTCTAAAATTACCCCTATGATCAGAAGATCAGTTAGCCGACATCTTAACAAAAGTAGTCATTTTAAAGGTGTTCAAAGAAGTCCTGTGCAAATTGTGTATTGGAGATCCCACTACTCAACTTGAGGGGGAGTGTTAAAAGAAAGAATTTGGACCAGATTCTCAAATCATCACTTCCAAAACTAGAGGACAAATCAAGGGAAAATCAACAATTAATGTAATTTAGTTACCATCACTTTGTAAACCTTTTCACACTTATTGTATGCCTATATAAAGCATTGTAAACTCAGCAATATTCATCAATCAAAATCAGAATACGTTTCTCAAAAACTCAGTTGTTACTTAAGTAGAATAAACAGTTAAAATGGTATATATGGAACCTAATCTAACCATAATTTAAGTTTTCTCTTTTACAGCTAACATAATCTGATTATTTACTATCATGACAATACCTCATATCACCGATTCACCATATACAATGCCAACTCAAAGGCCTCTAAGACCAATAATCTAGTTAACCCCTTTTTTCAACTTTTAAATTTTTTTGTTAACTATAACTTCTTCTTTCTCATCCTCTAACCTCAACTCTTCGTACCATAAACGAAGCTCCTCTTCAATTTCATTCAGATTCAATGCCACCTCAGTATGAAAACAAAATGTCAGCAACGAAAAATAATCATTAAGACAAACAGACGAAACTTGCTATTCCGCAAGACCACAAATAATTTTGAAATACAAGAATCAACTTATTTTAGGAATATGGAGGAAATATGTTTTATCCAATGTTTTAAAAGGTGCTAGGCGTTAGTCAGGTGGCCGAAGCTTCCAAAGGCTTATGTGGGGTTTAATCGAGGCCTAGGCGAGATTAAGGCGTTAGTTAGTAGGGTTTAATAGCTAGGCGTAGTCAGGTGGTGACCCTCAAATTAGTGTCTAGGCTGGTCCTAGGCAGACCTAGATGACAATTTTTAAAACAGTGGTTTTACCTTTGAGTAACCATTTGGTTTAATGACTAAAGTAAAAAAAATAAAATAGTAGTAGTTTAGAATATCATTTGTTTTGCTTTTTAGTTATTTCACTTTTGGGCGAAAATTTGTAACCGATAAATAGAAATTTGATACTTTTGAGAGATAATTATAACAACACACACACACACACACACACACACACACACACACATAGATATATATAGATATATGTATGTATATATCTATATATATATGTATACATATATCTATATATATTATTTAAGTATCGATTGATTGTAAATATTATACACTGATGATATTGTGTTGTAAAGACAAAGGGTATAGAATATACGCGAAACATGAGATATGCAAAGAGGTATAATCATGGTTTTCAGGCTTGGATTGGTCATCGAACCTATGAAAATGGTGAGTCGTGAATAAGGTTCAATCGAATTGAATTGGTGGTTTAACAAAATTTTCTAAAAAAGTTTAAAATACTAATACTTTCAATAATTTGATATCAAGCAAATAATATAAGTTACACTATTCCAATACTTTTAATTTTAACACTTCATACACAAAGTTTATTTCTTCAAATAAAATGAAATCCAATTAATACTATTTGATGAAAGGAAGGTTAAGTTTTGCATTGAATTGAATTTGGTATGGATGAGACCATATATTATAAATTAGATTTAAACATTAGTAAAATTTATTTTATACTATATTTAAACTACAAAGTTTATAGAATTTATGTGTAAATGAAAACTACATATATTGAATAAAAATTTAATGAACGTTCAATATCATTTTTATACTAATAATTAAATAATACTTTCACTTTAAAAAATTTACATTAAATATCACAATTCAAATTTTAATTGAAAATATATTACATAAGGTGTGAGCTATGGTGACTTTGTTTATAACAAAGTAAACCTTACTTTGTCACTTATCACCATTGGATCAATCATCACATAACTTTTTAGTTTAAAATCTAGCATCCATCCACTAACACCTTTAAACAGCTTGATTGCGTTAGAGGATACACGACTTACATGAGCACTAGCTGTTCCAAGAAAATTCGGTGATCAAACTACGCATAATGCCTTTGTTTGAGACTCCAAGAATTCAACCACTATATCGCTAACATCGGGGCATGGCACTAATTCCACGTGTTGCGCTGCTTGGAGCATCTCGATGACAACACATTTCTTTATAATGGTATGATATTGTCCACTTTTAAAGCCATCATGGATTTGCTCTTGGACTTTACTCCTAAAGGCCTCATACTAATGAGGTTATGGTTCATGCTTATTGTAAAACCTAGTGGGGTGATAAATAGGGAAGGGGGGGGGGTGAATGACTCTTTTTCGAGTTCTTTTCACAGCTCAGAAGTTAAGTAGAAATTTCCTCTAATGCTTCTTTTGAGTAAACAACTATTCTGAAGTTTTCATTCAGAGACCTTTTTTTATTCAGATGAAGAGTATGCTTAGCAAGATTGGTTTGACTTTAAGTGGATAATAAAGTGAATTCAGTGATAGTGAATATAAGAGAGTTAGAAATATGCAAACAAAGATTTTTATCCTGGTTCAGCCTCTACCTAATCTAGTCCTTGGAGACTCTCTACTGACTCTTCTTTTAGTGAAGAAATAAATCAGTACAATGCAGGTTGAAGTACTATCAAACAACACAACAAATGTGAGCTATACGTATACAGAAGTACCTTCCTTCCTGTATCTGAAGCTCAAAGCTTCTTACTTACAGAGTACATTCCTCTTAAGTCTCTAAGCTCCCTCACACTAACTAATCTATCAAGCTAGTGTTTACAAATTGTATTTAGAAAAAGATGAGTGAGTTTCTGAACTTTGTTTTAGTAAAACTCAATTACAAATAGATGTAAAAAGTTGTGTTTTCTTTGTGATGCCGAAGAGAAGAAGTTATTGATTTTTTGATAGCTTGATTGCCTTTTAAATGATAATGCTTTCACCAACCTTCTTCACTTAAGGAAATCATCCTTTTATAGAGGGAGAGGATGTTTCCATTATTCTCAGAATTAAGGTGAGATTTTACCAGTTGTCTCTATGAAAATATCCATTGACATTTTATTTAGAGATGGCAAACCCAAGATGAATCCACGCAATCTCTACCAAGGAGATTCTTAGTCTCCACAATGTACGATTGTCTTCTAGGGAATGAAAGAGGATGTTTTTGTTCCTTGGTCAGTAACCAAATTTTTCCTTTTTAGTAGAGAAGAGCTTTTGATGCGTGGTGACATTTAATGCTATGTGAGCTCCCGTGACTTTTAGTGCAGAATGACCTAGAAGTCCCTTGACCATCTTTTGGTGAATGCTATCTGTTGATGAAAGCATTCCTTGTGAATGTTGAGGGTTAGAATGCTTCTTTTAATCTAATTATGGTTCCTTCGGAGGTCATCTAGTCTTCTGAGCTTAGAACAAACAAAACTTCAATTTTTTACTTAGAATCTAACAATCTCCCTCATTTTGTTAATTCTGAGTGATTCTTAACCATAAGGAAAAATCCTGCTCCATCATAATGTAAGGCTTGTTCTGAGTTACATCAATCTTTTTCAATATCCTATATAAGTTAATATTTTCAAAGAAGATAGTACAAGGCATTGTTGTACTCAAAACAAAAACAATAATTTTTTTCATTATTAAAGGATGGGTTACACGCATTGCTATCTTGAAAATAGGAGTTATGAGAGGAGCCTGGAATAGATGAGAAAGATCAAATACTACAGTCTGCTTCTCTAGATGCAATGTTTCAGCTGATCCACCTACCTTCTTCTCAACCATAAACTCTATGGGATTTTCTATTTTGGGTTGAGGAGGAGGAACGTATGCTGGAATAACTCCAATTTCCAAATCATAGTCAATCGAAGCTCCCTCCATTAATTCCCCACTTACTTCAGCTTCTGACTCATTAGAAGTACTATTCTCCTTCATTTTCTTAGTGAATTCCTTTAAGGCAGGAGATTTCTTCATCATTACCAGAGCATTTCTAGCCTCAACTACTTCAACAGTATTCTTTATAACATCCCCCTTTCTCTTAGGAGCTACTACCTCGTTTAGGATAAGATTCAGTGCTTGATCATATTTTCCTTCTCAAGGTCATCCTCACCAACCACATGCTGGTTAATCAAGACAGTAATTGAAGATACAACATTGCAAGGCGGAATTTAAAAACATAAAATTAACCTAAAGTATCTCCTAAGCATGCCATGATTGATATAATCTAAGTTAAAATGTTCCATAGATAATGATAGATTCATAAAACTTATAAAAGAAACCTAGCATCTAAGTTTAGAACATTACTAGTTGATGCGTGATTCTCTTTCCTTTTGGATGTGATGTTCCGTTAGAGCAATTCGACAGAACTTTGTTAGCACGAACCTCTAAACTAGGATAGCCTCTATGATTGATCTACATAGATCTTCACCAACCAAAACCTTGTTGAGGTAGAACCAGTTAGTTAATAGCAGCTGCTTGACCGCTCGAAAATCAACCCAAAAATATAAATTGAGAAGGCTCACTTCAAATAGAAAGAGCATTCTAAAGAATTCTTCATTGTTTGGAGAAACTCATGAAGGATCTCGCACAACGCACGAAGAAAGAGATGTCAAACTCAGAGAGAAAGACTGAGTTGAAGTGTGGAATAATGAGAGAGGGAAGGTCTATTTATTGGGAAAGGGGGAGTGTTTGGCTCCCCCTAAAACACAATGTGGGATGGGAATATTCCCATCCCACAAGTAGGTTAGCAGCATGGGTCACTTAGACCTGCGGCTCCCATTACAAGGCAAGCCCTAGCGGGATTGCCTGGTACCGCAAGCATGGGCTCGTGGGTTACACTTGTGCGGCAAGCCTGCGCAAGTGCTACCATAGGTAGCACTTGCAGGGCAAGCCTGCGCAAGTGCTACCATAGGCAGCACTTGCAGGCTTGCATAGCTTACCCTGTGTGCTAGCCACCTGCTAGCTTTTCATCTCGCTGGGTAGCTGTGCAGGCCCCACTTCGAACATCCCATGTTTGTGTGGGGCCCACTCGCAACGGAAAAATTTACAAATATTTTTGGCATAAACCTAGTTTACAGGTTCTTTACTTAGTTCGGTAAAGACCCAAAGTGTGTGATCTCATAAGATCCCGAAGTATAGAGCCGCTAGAGGTTAACCTAAACATGGCTTCCCATCTGGGAACCTTTAGGCTTAGTGTTCCAGACCGATATGGAACCCGATAGCTCTTCATGATCAAATGGGTTTTCTAGCAAAGGCGTATGATCCCCTGACACTTGAAATGTCACATGCCTGTGACTTGATCCAGTTCTGCAGTAGTAACCACTACAATACACTCCTTCAATCAAGTTAACTACCATCCAGTTTATTGAGCTTGGATTAGGTGTCAGCTCATGTAATAGCCTTAGCTATCCTGGAATTACACTTGTTCACGAAGAACACCACTCACCATTATGTATCTAGATTAACTACTTATTCTATCAATCTTATACTCTGATCAAAGGTTTATGAGTGTGTCACTTCAATAAGGGGCCCTAAGGTACATCTCCCATTATATCACCATATCAGAAGTGATGGATCCCATCTTGACTACTCTGCTTACCAACATATGATTATCACTATAACCGTAATCACCCGTAACATCCTGATCACCAGGGTATGAATAAGTTAGACCCAAAGTATAACAACTCCTAAATAAGGTAACCAGTATCTTAGGTTTGAGGATACTTGTACTGGTACTGCAATAATACGTGACACCAACACATTGATATAGTCAATTTTGAGTGTCTGTCTTATAGTGATCTCCAATGTATTAACCGAATACATTCATGTGTTAACTCAAGGTGCCACCTTCAGCTCGTGAGATTAGCTACTTGGATCTAATCCAAGGAGTAAGCCTACACATGCTAGTCTGTCAGTTCCATTGATGTCCAGTCTCAATGAAACTATGACTAGTGATATTTAGACTATTCATAATAACACATATGTGCAGTTCTCGCACCACATAGCTCCCACTATGTCCTCGCACTTTTACGATATGAAGTAGTCATGGACTTTGTCTTATCATTGCGCATATATATAATACTATACGTATATGATACTAGCGAGATACATAAATAAATTAAAAACATTGATAAGCAACAAAGATGCCTTAATTATTATTAATAATAATCTGAAACTATTTGTACATTATAACTAATTAAGACATATCGCGCTAATTGCCTCTAGGGCATACATCATGTCTAACAATCTCCCAATTGCACTAGAGCCAATTACTCATGTGCTTCATGCCATACTAGTTAACATGCTAGTCATGTTTAACCTGAGTCAATGGCTTAGTTAGCCCATCCTTTAGATTCTGATCCATTGGGATGTATTCTAAATCTATATATTTTCTAACTACTATATCCTGAATGAGATGGTACTTTCTGAGTACATGTCCATGTCTCTGACGAGACCGTGCTTCCTTTGACTAAGTAACAGCCCCATTATTATCGTAATATATTGCTATTGGATTTACAATGCTGGATACCACACTGAGATCACCAATAAATCCCTTAAGCAAGATAGCTTGCTTGGATACTTCTAAAGCAACTATATACTCAAATTTTATGGTTGCATCGGTAGTCATATCCTGCTTGAAACTCTTCCAAACTACTGCCCCTCCGTTTAGCATAAACACATACCTTAACTGGGACTTATAATTGTCCATGTCAGACTGAAAACTCACATTGGTATATCCCTCCAAAGAGAGATCACCTTCTCCATATACAAAGAACATATCCTTAGTCCTATGTAAGTACTTAATGATAGTTTTAACGGCCATCTAGTGCTTCTCACCTGGGACAGATTGATATCTGCTAGTGATGCTTAAAGCATGTGAGATGTCAGGCCGAGTGCATACCATAGCATATATGATGGATCCTATCGCTGAGGCATGGGGTATTCTATTCATGCACAGTCTCTCCTATTGTGTTCTCAGACACTCAAATTTAAAAAGGTTAATCCCGTGAGACATTGGGAGATAACCCTTTCTTGACTGCTTAAGGTTAAATCTAGTATGTACTTTGTGAAAGACCTAGTAGCCTTTTAGATCTATCTCGGTAGATCTTTACACCAAGTGTAAAAGCTGCTTATCCAAGGTCTTTCATGGAGAACTTCTTTGACAACCATGACTTAACTATTTGAAGAAAAGGAACATCGTTTCCTATCAGCAATATGTCATCGACATATAATACAAGGAAAATGATCGCACTCCCACTAGCCTTCTTATGTACACATGGCTCATTAGCGTTTCACATAAAACCAATTTCTCGGATTATCTTGTCAAACCTAATATTCAGACTCCTTGATGCTTGCTTAAGTCCATAAATGAAATTCTGCAACTTGTATACCTTTAAGCCATCCTTGGATGTAAAACCCTTGGGTTGGGCCATATACACATCTCTATCTAGAATCTTGTTAAGGAATGTTTTTTTTTCACATTAATTGTAAAATCTCATAATCGTAATCTGCAGCGATGGTAAGGAGTATCCTGATAGACTTTAGCATGATAACCGATGAAAAGGTTTCATCATAGTCAATACCTTCTTTTTTACTTCAACCTTTTACAACCAGCCTTGCTTTATAAGTAATTACATTACCATCCATGTCAGTTTTCTTCTTGAAAACCCACTTGCATCCTATGGGCTTAAGCCCACTAAAGCATTAATCAAGCTCCAAACTTGATTTTCGTAGCTGCAAACCATTTTTCAAACTCTGAGCCTTCCATTGCTTCCTTGTAAGTCTTAGGCTCATCATCTTCCATGAGGAAGAGATGTTTGTCATCAGTGATGAGAAACCCGTATCGCTCTGGAGCGATTGGAGCCTGACCTAACCTACGCAATGTTGGTGTTTAATAGGCTATTCCATGCTTACACTTTCTTGTGTAACAGGTGTAGGAACAATTGGTTGATTGTCTTTTTGATCTTCTTGATTGCCTAACTCAAGATTTCTCCCACTAGCTTTCACAAGTATATGCTCCTTCTCGATGAATTGAGCAATTATAGAAATAAGAACTTTTTATTTCTTGGGATTATAAAAGGTATACCCCATAGTTTCCTTAGGGTAACCTACAAATAGACACCTATTAGACTTAGCACTCAGCTTATCTAAACTTCTTTTCTTTACATAACCAAGACATCCCCAAACTCTCATGCAATCTAATCCATTTGAGTTCTCTTTCTTGAGATGTGCGTACCTAATTTTACAAATCCTCAAATGTGTCTCCAATCTAGCATTAGCTCTAATGATATAGATAACTAACCCTTTTTGGCTAAGGCATTAATCCCATCTAGTCTCTTGACCAAACACATGTTAAGGGAAGGCATGTTGTACATGTGCTTAAATCCGTCAATAAGGTTTGTATCATGACTTATGATGGGAAGACTATCTACCACCTTAATATTATTGTAGGGATTTTATTGGTACCACTGGTCTCGCCCTAGTCTAGGTCTTATACGATGGATATGATTATGAAAATAATAATTCTGGGCTATTTGGAATTATTAACTCTAAGGGAACATGCTCGATACTGGTACATCATAATTATTTCACTATGCCAAGACTCCACATAGCATGCAAAACAAACAAGGTCCATGTTTAAGTTCTTGCACTTATGTCTATAACTTTTAATTTAACAACTTAAACCACATTTGTAAAACCATATGCGGATCCAATTCCCATACTAGAAATCGATTAAGTCATAAAAGTCCCTTGGGTACTTTTGAATCTAGTACCGATAGAGATTTCTAGGTAGGAGAGGCCCCCTTAAAGTGAATGAGCAACCAAGTCCAATCCTTGCCAAAATAACCACGGGCACTTTGATTTGTTAGACCATGGACAACTATGATTTAAAGATTTCATTTTTTAATTGAGTGAAGTATGGGGACGACCCTCAATTAAAGCATTTACACGTGTGGTGAAACATTGCTAATTTACATGATAATCACCTAGACTAAGTTTGAGCAAAACCTTAATCTAGTTATCACATCATTTTCTATAACAGGAATTGAAACCTAAGTCATACATAGCATACTTTAATCAAATTATAGAAAATATCATTTTAATATATTATAATCAATCATGCATAGCATAAGGTAGGCTCTGATACCACTATTGGTTAATGAAGAGAGTAATTGAACATGCAATGTTGCAAGGTGGAATTTACATTACCAGTTGATGCATGCTTCTCTTTCCTTTTGGATGCAGCGTTCCCTTAGAGCAATTCGTTAGAACTTCATTTGCATGAGCCTCCAAACTAGGATAGCCTCTATGAATGATCCAAATGACTCTTCACTGACCAAAACCTCGTTAAGGTATAATCCATTAGTAGACAATAGCTGCTAGACCACTCGAAGACCAACCCAAAAATATAAACTGAGAAGACTCACATCAAATAGAAAGAGCCTTCTAAAGAATTCTTCATTGTTTGGAGAAACTTTTGAAGGATCTCGTACAACGCATGAAGAAAGAGATGTCAAACTTAGAGAGAAAGACTGAGCGAAAGTGTTGAATAATGAGAGAGGGAAGGCCTATTTATAGGGAAAGGGGGAGTGTTTGACCCCCCCTAAAACACAATGTGGGATGGGAATATTCCCATCCCACAAGCGGGTTAGCTACACGGGTCACTTATAATATTCCCATCCCTAACGGGCTTGCCCGTGCACAACACAAGCGCTGCCATGGGAAGTGCTTGCGAGCTTACAGTTCGCTAGTGTGCATGGGCTTACCCCGTATGCTACGGCCCACGAGCTTTTCAGCTCGCGGGGTAGCCATTCAGGCCCCTTTCCAAACATCCCGTGTTCGTTTAGGGCCCTCTAGCAATGGGAAAAATTCCCTTGCTCTGCTCCATTCAATTTTCCCTAATTTCTCTTTATTCCCTTTAATTATTAATATGGTCTAACCAATTAATAATTCTTCTAACGAATTCAACAAACAAATATTTTCGGCACATACTAGTTTATAGGTTCTGTACTTAGTCCGGTAAAGACCCAAAGTGTGGAACCTTATAAGATCCCAAAGTATAGAGGCACTAGAGGTTAACTTAAACTTGTCTTCCCCTTCGAGAACCTTTAGGCTCGGTTTTCGAAACCGATATGGAACCCGATAGTTCTAGCCGATCAAATGGGCTTTCTAGCAAAGGCATATGATCCCTCGATACTTGGAATATCACATGCCTATGACTTAATCTGGTTCTGTAGTAGTAACCAATAGAATACACTCCTTCCATCAGGTTAAGTATCATCTAGTTTATTGAGCTCAGATTAAGTGTCAACTCATGTAATAGTCATAGCTATCCTGGAATTAGACTTGTTCACGGAGAACACCACTCTCCATTATGTATCAAGATTGACTAGAAACCCATTCTATCAATCTTATACTCTGATCAAAGGTTTATGAGTGTCACTTCAACAAGGGGCCCTAAGGTAAATGTCCCATTTATATCACTATATCAGGAGTGACGGATCCCATCTTTACTACTTGGCTAACCAACATCTGATCATCACTTTACCCGTAATCACCCATATCATCCTAATCGCCAAGGTATAATAAGTATGACCCAAAGTATAGCAACTCCTACATAAGGTAATCAATATCTTAGGTCTGAGGACACTTGTACTGCTACTGTAATAAGACATGACACCAACACATGGATATAGTTATTTTCGAGTGTTTATCTTATAGTGGTCTCCAATGTATTACACGAATACATTCATATGTTAACTCCAGGTACCACCTTTAGCTTGTGAGATTAGCTGCTTGGATCTAATCCAAGGAGTAAGCCTACACATGCTAGTCTATCCATTCCATTGATGTCCAGTCTCAATGAAACTATGACAAGGGATATTTAAACTATTCATAGTAACACATATATGCAGTTCTCACACCACATAGCTCCCACTATGTCCATGCATTTTTACGCTATGAACTAGTCATGGACTTTGTCTAATCAATGCACATATATATAATACTATACATATATGATACTAGCAAGATTCATAAATAAATAAAAAACACTGATAAGCAACAAAGATGCCTTAATTATTATTAATAAAAATCTGAAACCGTTTGTACATTATAACTAACTAAGACATATCAGCCTAATTACCTTTAGTGCATACATCATGTCTAACATCACAAACTCCCCATACGTCTACTGACCCTTATCTCCCTTCTCTATGAACTTCTTCTTCTTAGGAGATTTTACATCAACCTCCTCTTTTGAAGCTTTCTTCTCCTCCTCTTCCTCTTCCTTCTCGTACTCACTAAGAATTTCCATGTTTGGATCAAACTCTCCTCTTTTCCTCTTAGCAGTGAGGATACTAATAGGCTTTTTATCATCCTCATCTTAATTAGTGATCAGCTTAGCCATTGGAGGGGGTTTCCTTACTGGATTTTTCATAGAGAACATAACATCTGGCTTCTCCTCTAAGGCTACCTTTTTAGGAACATGTACCTTATCCTCTTCAGCAGCTGCAGCCTTACTTCTGGTGACTCTTCTTCTATTCTCCTTAAGGACCTCTTTGTGCTTTATTGCAAGCTCCCTCTTCCTCTTAGGGGAATTTACCTTTGTGAGCTTCAAAGGTTCCCCCTGCTTTGCTAATATGCTCTCCTTCTGCTTCTTCAGCTTATCTTACCTTAAAGCCTCCTCTGTATCCCATTTCATGTTGTAGTATACCTTTTTATCAAAGATTTCTTTTACAATCTCGCTTCCCATCATGCCTTCTTCCTTGGAGCAATCTACCTCATGTGATGATAGAATTCTACTAATCAATCCTCCAAGTGTATAGTTGTGATACATCATACGCGCATGACGATCATAGGTGAGTTGACCTTCTTTCCTTCCTCTAAATAAATAAGATGCAGTGTTCATAGCTTGACATCGCATTTGTGGAGTGGAGCTTTTATAGAAGAAGATGTGCCATGATAAATTGCTAGTATCTAGGTACCTGAGGCATATGGGTGCTAATCTTCTCCCCAAACCAACCTTTTGGCATATAAGCAAGCTTATTGTAGGATACAGATTCCTCACTTCCCCTTCTTAGGGCAAAGCCCTCATCTTTCATATTTAGTTATTTGGAGAGATATACCAGAGTGATTGCAATCTCCTTTCCTTTTACATTTTTCCTTATATCTTCTTTGCTCATGGTGTATTTCTACAGATTCTTGTAGAATTCAATAACCAACTTGGGAAAAGTTTTCTCCTTTAATTTCATCCATGTGGCTAGGTAGTGCTTTTCAATGGTTTACATGTACAGTGAGGATATAAGGAAAGAATTGTCATCGACATAACATTGAGGGATTATGGTCTTAGGGTTTGACCTGTATTGAATATGAGTAAAGGTCTTTTGAGGGATTTGAATGATGATGGGTTTTGATCTCTTGGATGCCATTTTTTGAGAAATGAAGATTAAGAAGTTTTGAGATTAGAGAAAATTTGGTAAAGTTTTTTAAAGATGAACATTTGATGCTAATTTATACAGCCTTGTAAGAAGGATAGGAGGGTAATTTAACTTAAAGAAATCGTGACGGTTACAACATTTACCATCTAAAACGTACGTAGGTTTCATAGGTTTAATTGATGGTAGAATTTGAATGGTTTTTATTAAAGAATTAGATAATATTTCGGGTTTTTGAATTTGATACTATTCACGAGTTATATCTTTTAACTTTGCTGACCAAATAATTCTTCAGATGGATTGTCCCTTCTGATTGGTGTTCACATTAATTCTACTTATGAGATTACAGTATTTTTCTGAAAAATGTTCACATAGGATTACACATACCAATTTTTCTTCTAAAGAAGGCAAATTGTTCTTTATTGAGAGGTTTTGTGAAGGTATCAGCCCTTTGATCTTCAATAAATACATATACCAACTTGACATTTTTCTTCGACACATGATCTCTAATGAAGTGATGCTTACTGTTTACATACTTCATTTTGTTGTGTTGAATGGGATTTTTGGGTAAGTTAATTGCACTTTTGTTATCACACAAAACTTCAATGCATTCTGAGTTGACTCCTGTGAGAGGATAAGTTCGACCCGTGCGGTCGTCGTGAGGCGTCGACCCCATGAGATAGGCGTGCGATTTTTGAAAAGAAAAGAATAGTTTGGTTTGAAAATGGATTTCAAATTTAAAGACTCGAGGCCTAAATCTCTAGCCTATGTTACAGAGCCACTACCCAGATCAGCTCTTTCGGGAATATTTGGTACAGCTTAGATTCATTTTCGTAATCCATACCATAGAACAGATTCGAGTTTGGATGATTTACTTACTTTGTCGTCATTTGAGTTAAATTACACTATGGTAAAAACCACATTATAATATTCAAACTATACTAGATATTTTCAGTTTATGATTAGTTTATCGTAGAAAGTAAACACGTAGAAAAGTAAATGTGCCTAATCTACAGGGGATTAATTATATTTTGGGCTGGGGGATTTTACAAATCGCATAAGTACATTGAAATCTAAGAGACAATCGCTTAAAATACATCGATGTCTAATGAATATTACATTTGATTTCAAAATTAAATGTGATACTCGAAGGAAATTAAATCCTAACATTTATCTAATCCTAGTCTAGCAGCATCCACAAAGTTTAGCACAAATATTGCACATCACAAGTAGTTGCAAACATGTTCGTTTTGATATTTTGTGAGACCCTATCGATCTAATTTAAAATATCGAGAGATTTAAAAATTCTTCCACGTGAAAAAGGTTCATTTTACTCACATAATTTGTTTAATAATTTTATTAGTGAAAATCCCACATGTTAATACTTATCGGGTCGGTTATCTGTGTAACTTTGGTTCCCTTCGTCGGGGTTTCCTAGCACACTTCACGATAATATTAACGAAAATTAAATCTAAGTCCTAATGAATAAATAAAATGGCATTAATAAAATCGTTCCGAAAGGGAAACCATTAAAGTTGGTAAAATAATATCCCGGTGAAAGGAAACTTATTTCAACAATTAGAACACCTTTCAAACCGATTTCGAGTTGGTAAAACCCTCAAACATACATCTTAAGTTTGAATAGTCACCATTGACCCTCCTGAACATAAAATGATGTTTGAAAAGTTTCTGAACATTCTTCCTGCTCTATTTGGAATGCAATGTCATTAACGACATTGCTGATGTCGTTATGTCGTTACTAGCATTACAGTGGCAGAAATAGATAGTTTTTCAGTTTTTGTATTTTACGCAATCAACACACAAACCAAGTATAAACAAGTGAAGCACGACTCTAGGAACTCAAAGGCTCACCCCATAGCCGTGAATCCACTTCGCTAGGTTCATAAAAATCTTCAAAAAGTCCTGCTTGTTTCTTTGGTTTAGTTTGTGATTTTGTTGATGAAAACGGTTTAAGTGAAGAGTAAGTGTTACTCTTGAGGGAAAATCCTAGAATATGTTAGTCTTAAAAAAATGAAGAAAGGAAGTAGAAATCCTTCTTCTATCAAGTTTAGACTTTTGGAAAAAGCTTAAGAACTAGTTAACTTGTTGAAAGTGAAAGAAAGAAATAAGTATTCTCTATGAGTGAAGATACTTATTAAAAGCATTTATACCAAGTTCTAGTAGTTAGAACTTAGCGAATGTGATCAAGAAAACTCCAAACCTCAAAGATTGCATAACTTTCCTACACAACTCAAACTTGTTTTAGTAGAGACTAAACCTCAAACTTGCTTAAATAACTCCCAAATGTCCCAATTTTATGCCCTTTCCATGAACTTAAACTCTCTAATTCTGGGATTATAAGTTACTATGAACTAAAAGACCTTAACTTAGTTTCCCAAAGGCTCAAGTACTTGAAGAACTCCAAAAAACACTCAAGAACACTAAAAAGCTTAAACTTTGCTTAGAGATCTCCTCCTTGCTTAACACTTGCACAAAAAAAGAGCTCCCCACAACTCAAACTTTTAGCTCTTCTTAAGGAGCTCTCTTTAATCCCAAGTCAACTCTTTCTAGCTTAGGCCATACTTTAACTTTTTTCTTTTTGGCTTTTGTTAATCCAAATGCACATGTTGGATGAAAAGTGTCCTGGTGTTGTAGGAGAAATTCTGAGCATGTGGGCAAAGATTGCCTTTTTGGTTGAAAATTGCAGATAGTGCATTTTTTGTTCTACTACAACTACTATATCATTAACGACATGGGGCCAAGTCGTTAACGATGTCATCCATGTCGTTAATAACATGGCATTTCAAGCCAGGTGTTTTTGAATTAAAATGGGCTTTAAGGAAGGGGAAGGCCCAAAGAAACAAAGCAGATATTCTTCAAACAAGGCCCAAAGAAATAAAGCAGATTTTCTTCAAATGATTTTAGGACCCTACAAAATGTAAAAAGCTAATAAGGGAAAACATTACAACTTCATCATCGAACTGATGAGTCGGGAGTGAAATCCCGTGCTCATAAGCTGCTCCTCTTGGGATCACTACTGATATGAGATAAGTATGGTCCCACGATTGAAATAGCAGCGGGGTTAGAGATGATACCTGACCGCTCACAGTTAGCACTACTCGGGATTGGAAACTTCTTGATGACTGAAAGCTTTTATCCTGTTGCGGTGTTGTTAGGAACTAGTCTCTACATGCCCCTTGTGAATCTCTGGTTTGGCATTGATTGCCCCTTGAAGGTTGACCTTTGGCTTGTCGCCACCACTGGAATCGTTGGGGGAAGAACGTTATCCATGCGCCTCCATCCTTTTGGTTAGGAATTCCATGTGCAGACTGTGGAAAATCTGTTGATCATGGAAGGGTCAGAAACAAGGTACGGATTGTAGAAAGTTTGTTGATTGTAAAAAGTCAGAAACGATGTGGATCGTAAAAATTTCACTGATCGTACAAAGTCGGGAAGGGTATGAACTATAGAAAGTTCGTAGACTGTAAAAAGTTGAAAAAGGGGTACGAATTGTAGAAAGTTCACTGACTATAAAAAGTCAGAAAAAGGGTACAAACTGTAGAAAGTTCGTTGATTGTAAAAAGTTAGAAAAGTGCGAACTGTAGAAAGCTCGTTGATTGTAAAAAGTAAAAAAAGTGCAAATTGTTGAAAGTTCGTTGATTGTTAAAAGTCAGAAAAAGTGTGAACTATAGAAAGTTCGTTGACTGTAAAAAGTAAGAGAAAGTTCGTTGACTGTAAAAAGTCAGCAAAGATGCGAATTGTAGAAAGTTCATTTGACAGTAAAAAGTTAGAAAAAGTGCGAACTGTAGAAAGTTCATTGACTATAAAAAGTTAGAAAAAGTGCAAACTATAGAAAGTTCGTTTAACTGTAAAAAGTCAGCAAAGATGCAAATTGTAGAAAGTTCGTTTGATTGTAAAAAGTTAGCAAAGATGCGAACTGTAGAAAGTTCATTGACTGTAAAAAGTAAAAAAAATGAACTGTAGAAAGTTTGTTTAAATGTAAAAAGTTTGAAAAATTAATGAAAATGCAAGCCATGAATGCGTGTTTTAATTCATTGATTGAGATTGTTGAAAGCAAATATTTTTTCCCCTTCAGTAAAGAATTAAAATATGAGTGTGTATTAATTTTCCCGGGTTATGCGACTGAGTTTGAAGATATTCCATCAGGCTCCGGAAGTCAATCGAATGCCCTTGGGGACTTTTTATATAGTCAAAATATATTGTGAGTGAATTGGGATAAATTAAAATGAGTTTGGGCTAAAAATAAAGTAAAGTGGGCTAGAAAGCCAATGTTAACAACATGAGGTGATGTCGTTAATGATATTGCCAATGTCATTAACGACATCGCAAAGCTAGGTTAAAAAATAAAATCCAACTTTTCCCCCATTCCTCACTTCATCGGAAGATAGCCTCTTTCACCCCCAAAACTTAAATTTCTTCTCCAATCCCTATCGAAGATGTTGTGTATGATCAAATCCCAAAATCCAAAAGTAGTCTCTTCAATGTCTCTCGCTCCCTATCCCCGAATTCAAGGTTTCATGTTGTACCCCGTGATAAAGGCATATTTTTTTCAAGAGGGGAGACAATTTCATCCGGTTTTCCTTTAATTCTCCCATCAATACTTTGTGCCCGCGGCTAGGGAAGCATGCCAGGGTAGACCAGCTAATCTCGAATTTTCCCAGTTTTTGATTCAAAACTTAGGTTTTTATTTTCATGAAAATGCATGTTTTTATGAGGAATTGATTATAAGTAGTTTAGGATGACTTGGAACCCAAATGTGGGGGATTTTCATGAAAAATTTTAGATTTTTAGGGATAGAAAATCGGGCAGAGTTATTTTCTACCTTCTATAATTGTGCAATGTTGTTAACGACATTACTTCATGGCGTTAACGACATTACCAATGCCGTTAACGACATGGCTTAGGCAGAGGCAGAAACAGTTATGCCTCAATAGAAATTGCTTTCTGGCTCTTTTCTTTGGGCTAAATGCACATTTTAAAGATACTCAATGTTTTTAACATGTATTTGGTGAACTTTTGGCCGAAATAAACATGATAATGATGCCGAAAGGATACGGGCTTTGGTATTGCTTCATTGAGGATGCTCATCAATTCCGTAACTAACTCTTGTCTTCGTTTTTGTAGTCGTGGACCTATACCAACTTCGCCAGTATAGGGGCCATCGAGAGATTTTGGAACCACACAACTGAGGACCTAAAGCTTAGAGATGCCATTGATGCCATCGGCTTTGGTGAGCCGGTGCAGATCATGCCATCGCATATGCTGAATTTAACACACCCTACTTACATCACCTTGGTTGAGTGGTGGTTTGAGATGAGCTATACTTTCCACTTACCGGTGGCCATGACTGGGTTAGCCTAGCATGGGGGGCTATGCACTTTGACATATTCATGGATCGGTTCTCTACCTCGCACCGAGTCATCAACCGGGTGATGGAGCTTTTTAGTGTGATGCCACAGGCAAGTAAGCTCTCTTATGAAGATGTTTACAATTATCAATACCAGATGGATGTAGTACCTACTGGTTTGAGGCCCTAGTGCATCCACTCCTTCGTTATTTCTTTGCTTAGGGTTTTGTTCTTCCCTGTTGCGTCAAGCAAGATCAATTATGGGTTGATGTCAGCCATCGAGGACTTACCGGTGATCCCAGTGCAGAATTGGCCTTGAGCCATTTTAGGCTAGATATATTATGGTCTGGATTATGTAGAGAGGGTGCATGACAAGACCCTCAAGCTAAGTCATATCTTACTCCAAGTAACCAATTTAGACTTTCCACTTTTACTTTTAATCGTGATTTTTGCTACTTCGTTTGACTTTTTATTCTCTTTTTACAGGTTTGGGCCTTTGAGTACCACATCCTCCATCACTCAGTCTTTCAGACCGATCCGGTCCTTGGAGAGCACTTCTTGGCTATTTTTTACCGATGGATTGGCGGCCTTCGCAAGTGGCAGACTATGTAACAAGAGTGCCTCCACCACCTGATGATTGAGTAGGTATCCATTCATTTCCCTAAAGTAACTCTGCTATTTTATGCCTTTACGATTTGTTGCTAACCTTGCGGTAAAATGCATCTTTTCTCGTTGTAGCTTACTTCTGATCCCTAGACCGATGTGTCAAACCAGGATGCAATGGAAGCCATGTGGATGGCCAATGATGACCATTGCCTGGTGTTAGAGTGTTCCCTTACCCTAGAATGGTATGATAGATCGGCGGTCAGTTCCCCCTCATCCTCCTATAGGGTGTTTTGGCCCAACCTGTAGATTTCTTCGACGGAGGATCAGGCCACCTTCCTATATGGGGATGGTGAGATAGCTCTCTCCCTCGGCATAGACTACCTGGCACACATGGAGCTGTGCCCCCTTGCTCAAGCATTTCGGTCGATGATACAGAGGATTAGCATCATCAGAAGAGAGAGCTTTTTCAGATGATGAGGATGTGGAGGAATGATAAGTGTATAGTTACACTCATTATCATATTAATTTTATACACTAAACACTATAGTTTAAGCCTTTTTTATACTTCATATAAAAGATTTCACGTGGTATGTAGTTGTTTTATACAAATGCAGATACTAGGTAAATCTTGGGAGTAAAATGATCAAAAGTGGAATTCTATGAAAAAAGAGTGAAAAAGGTGCAAAAAGATGCATGGAACTTAAAGATTTGGCTTAGGATCGAAGCTATCGAAGATCAATGAAGTTACAAGGAGAATTCTAAAGAAAAATGCAATTCACGGTTGCGATAACCATTCACGGTCTCGACTTGTTCTTCTTCAAAATAGAAATCTGCCAATCAAAGATTCACGGTCGTGACTTGTATATACGGTCGTGACCTGGACGGTTTTCTGGTTTAATCTTCTTAACTACCAATCGCCAGATAAGGATGATCAATCGCCATCAAATACCAATGAATAGACACCTATCAGAGATCAACCAATCATGAAAAGGTTCCTATCCATTGTGGATTAGATTAAAGCTTCTCAACCAATCACAATGAAGTGAGCAAATCATTCACCAATGGGCATGACTCTTTGTATGGATAGACGCAACCCTTCGAACTCTATAAATAGATCTCCAAACTTGACAATTTTGGAAAAATCAACCAGAGGGAAAATATTAGAGTGCATGAGAAAGATATAGTGTGTGTATAGATAGAGAATTCACTACGTTCATAAGTGTTAGTGAGAAAATGTTTAATTGATTCGAATCCTTGTTTCGATCACTAGATTTCTCTATATTCTTGAGCGATTGTTGTATAAGTGTACTTGCAAATCACTTATCAATAAAATTTTTCGTTCTTCAGTATTCGTTTATTTGATATTCGCAAAGAATAGCTTCCTAGCAGAGTTTCTGAACGGGCGGAGACCGAATTAAAAGTAGACGCAGGAATTGCGAGAATTGATGACTCCCATTAAAGAGTGGATACGGTTTGATCAACTTTAGCTTTCACTTGCATACCTTACAACTTTGCTTTGCTCTCTACTTATACTTTCTATTTCGAAGTTTATGACATGCCTATGTGTCATAATGCGTATTTCATGCTAAGTCTTTTATGTTAATCAAGTTATATACGTTGGCGTTAATTTTAAGAGTAGTTTCGGGGTTAGCAATATCGTGTATAATCACTGGATCTGTGATACAACACTGTTTAGTGAGCCAACACTTTTGGAATGGTAACTTGCTAAATGTGGCTATGTGAGAGCAACCTGTACTAAGCATAGTATTGACGCTGTCCAGGTTTATATAATTGTCTTAATTTGTTTACGCTAGGTTTAGACAAGTTATTTCATGTGTTTCTCTACAGCGAATAATTGAACATCTACGTATTTTGAACCGAGTCTGTTAGATTAGTTTAGTGAATCGTAACATGTTTATTGAACTTACAAGTTTTCTCTGCTATCCTTATTTCATAAGGAAAATCTATATATTTAGATTCTCTAATCTTTCATATCTATATTCACTCATTCTTCATTCTAACCCTCCTATCCAAAATATCAAATCTATTTTATTTTCTTTATTATGCCTTCCTTATTGATCTTTAGACTTGGTTCCTTCCCTGTGGGTTCGATATCTTTTAAAACTACATCGCAATTATCATCATTTTTCTATTTGATAAGAGGTACTTACAACACCTATAATTTATGTGCACAAGTTTTTGGCGCCATTAATATATAGCCAAATCTTGCGAACAAATTATTAAACTTATCCGTAGAAAAGTGGCGAACAAGTTTTTGGCACCGTTGCCAGGGAAGGCAATAGTGTTCTAAAGATCAAATTGTCAGGGAAGGCAATAGCGTTCTAATGATCAAATTGTCCAGGAAAGGCAAGTGCGTTCTGGAGATTAATTATATCGATTTATTTCATTTCCTAATTATACAATTTTCTAATCTTGGAGGTGATACGTCATAATATTTCATCTTAATTCTTGACAAATAGAAGATTTTCTTCTATTTTCTTATTTGCATTTGCGACTGTCTATCGCGCTCGTGAATTCCTGATTAAAACTTTCTATTTCTTGCTTTTAGTATACTCACGATCGTGACCTAGGATCACGATCGCGATGTGAGCGAAAACTGCAGCAGTTTGAGCAGTTTTTCGATGGTTTCTATCAAATTCTACATATAGGGTGCGATTCTCATAACTCTTCACTTCAGATATCCAAAATTCCTTTTCTTTCAATAAAAAATTTCTATTCTAAACCTTGAAATCAATCAACCCTTTTTCATCAAAATGGTTCACTTAAACAAATCTGTTCTTATTCCTCCTTTAGACCTGCAAGAGTGGTATGAAGCACCTTTTCCTATTCTCTCTCGAGAGGAAGGTGATCATTTCGAAACCATCAGAGATGCATATTTCACTAGTTCTTATGTCATTCATAAGAATAGTTTCATTCAATTAGGAATCTATGAGAGGGTAATGTATTACCTTGGAATCCCAAACTACGTTCTCTATTCCTCTATGAATATTGGGAACAATGAAGATAACTACAAGGAAATGCTGATTTTGTTAGTATGGAGGAATTCGAAGATGAATTGTTTGGAGTATCGACATCAAGGAAAGAAATGTAAATTATCAAGGAAGAAATTGGAGCAGAATTTGGGGTTCCCTAAAGATTGTTACTAAAAAATGCTTCCTGGTTGGGATCCACTACCAACATGGAATCGCCTTACTAGAAAGGATGAATTTAAAATGGACTCCGCCTATAGCCGGTGTATCTGAGACCCCTGTTTGCTCGTGTTACACTTCTATCTAAGTAGTGCGCTTTTTGGTAGATCTAGTTCCGACACAGTCATTCCTGAAGAATTGTTTATCTTAGAAGCAATTTGGAATGGCTTACCTGTGGACGTATCAGGAATTATGATGGTACTCTTATATCTGCCGAAATTGATCCTGGTAGGATAGCGTATGAGTGTCGAACCATGGTGAATTTGTTAGGACAAATTGGAAGATTACCTTGTTTGCAGAAGTCTTTATCGATGAAGATGAAATTCCGAAACTAACTACGAAAATTTTCTTCAAGTATAGATTTCTAACCAAGTGCATTGGTGAAAATGGGATAACCTATGATTGGAAATCATGGGATGAGCGAGTAGAAGCCGATAAAAAGCGAGAAAGAGAAATCGCTAAGGAAGAAAGGAGTAGTTTAACCAATCTTAAGAGGAAGTTGAATGAATTAATGGAAGATCAAATCTCTATTCATTGCAAGACACTACACAATAGATGGCCTGTTGCAACACCAGAAAAATGTTGATTAAAGAGCTACTTATTGCAAAAAAAAAGTGATGGTTCTGCTCTCCTTGCAATAGGTGCCTGTTGCAACACATTTCGTATCTGTAGCAACCCACCAAAAAAGTGTTGCAACAGGCAGCTGTTGCATCACTTTTTAACCCTATTGCAACTCAATTTTTTGT
>CATIWQ010360552.1:0-10483 GCA_949673415.1 Euphorbia schlechtendalii
AATTATTTAGTAGATTTGGAGTTCCTAGGACCATTATTAGTGATGGAGGTTCACATTTCATCAATAAGACTTTTGAAAGCTTGATGCAAAAATATGGAGTAAATCATAGGATTACTACCCCATATCACCCTCAAACTAGTGGTCAAGTAGAAATATCTAATAGGGAAATTAAGTGGATTCTCAAAAAGACTGTCTCGAATTCTAGGAAAGATTGGTCTACTAAGTTAAACGATGCATTATGGGCTTACAGGATAGCTTTTAAGACACCTATTGGTATGACTCCCTATAAGTTAGTTTACGAAAAGGCTTGTCATTTACCAGTAGAATTAGAGTATAAGGCTTTACGGGCTTTGAGGAATTTGAATATGGATTTAACCAAAGCTGGTGATAGAAGAAACTTGGATTCAAATGCATTAGAAGAACTACGTTTGTCATCATATGAGAATGCTAAGATCTATAAAGAGAAAACAAAATAGTGGCATGATGTGAAGATACGTGAGAAGAAGTTCAAAGTCGGAGATAGAGTTCTATTATATAATTCCAGGCTTCGTTTGTTCCCTAGAAAATTCAAATTTCATTTCAAAGGACCCTATAAAGTTATTCAAGTATTTGGTAATGGAGCTTTGGAGTTGAAATCTGAACATGGAGAATCATTCGAGCCAATGGTCAACGATGCAAACCTTATCTTGAAAATAAATTTGAACAACAAGACGTTGATGTTCAATTGCTGTCTTCACCATGAATTCTCAAGGTATTATAGTAAATATTTATCGTTTGTATTTAACAAAGTTTGTTTGTGTTTTGTGTTTCCATGTTTTATAGTTGCAAGTCTAAAAATTGAAGAATTTGAAGAACAAAGAGGCTCACGACCGTGACACAATTCACGCTCGTGATCATTGGATAGAAAAACTTTTTGTGTCTTTCGTGAGGAGAGTCACGATCATGACTGGCCGTCGCAATCGTGACACAGCAAATTTATAATCGTTACAGATCATGAACTGACACGCAACAGATGGCTAAAACCGCCATTAACGGCTAATTTTGACCCCAAACGGCTATAATCCCCTTTATAACCAATTAGAGTCCCCTTAAACCTCCATAAATAGGTCCAAGTTAAACCCTAGCCACCACACCTTCTACAAAACCTTCAAAAATTTTTATTTTCTCATCTTCTATATTCAAAAACATCTAAACCTTTTTCAAACCATTATCTTCAAAACCAATATGACTCATGTGAAGAAATCAGCATAAAGGAAAAGAACATAATCAATTCAAGAAGAATTCGATTGTCCTTTCCCATTGAGGACAATAGAAGAGGGAAAGAGATTTCAAAAGCTAAGTAAATTGGATATCACTAGGATGATATTCCTTGATTTAGTCTTCTTAGAAACTCTTAATCTCCGAAAAGAGACGGAAGCCTACCTTTCCATTCTTAGTCTTTCAAAATTTGTTGATATGCGGTTCCCACAAAATCAAGATTGGATTCTCAAGTGTTTGGTTACATTCGATTACGAAGATTCAAGGAAGAGGGCGATTTAATTTCGGAATCAAGGATAGTAATGCACCGTCATAAGAGAGATGATGGGTGATTGGTTCAGTTTCGAGATTGTCAACTCATCAAGCATGATGGACTCATTTCAACCTAATCAAGTTTGGGCAAATTTATCGGGTAAGAGAGTCTTCGATCCCAAAACTTCTACTAACAAACTCATTAAGGATGAAAGCATTCTTCTTCTGCACAAATACCTTTCCACTTCGGTATTTTATCGAGTCAAAAATACTAAAGTTCAAAAGGACTTGTTTGTTCTCTGATGCTCTATGATGAAGTAAAAAGCGGAAATTATGGATATAATTTGGGATATGATGAAGAAGAACTCGACGAGCATGAGGAGTAAAATTGGAGCGGATGAAATTATCACCGCTATAGTCTTGGGAGCAGGAAATGAACTCCCCTATGTTCAACAACCAGGTGAGTATTTTCGATATATTGATGGAAATTATTTGAAGAACACCGGATTACTCCAAGAGCACAATGGTGTTTATTCTTTCTACTCCTAGTCCAACTGCACCAAGAAGCTCAATTTGACTCAAGAAGGTTCTTCTGTCGAATAATCAAATCCATCCGTAAGGCATCACAAAGGAAAAGCCCCGATGATAGAAATAGACGAAGATGATGATGAAGAAGAAGAAGCTCCAGAAGATTGGAAGGCTAGCATGCACCTTAAGTTGGATAATTGCCAAGCGGAACTTGGAGTTATGAAGAAGGACATGAAGATTCTATAGAAAAGTAATAAGTCGATGCTTCGAAAATTACTTTCTTTCTTTAGGAAACAAAATTTTCAATTCACTCATAGTCCACCGCATTCTCCTTCACAATAAACGGGTTTATTCTTTTCTTACTTTATCTTTTTCAATAATTTTTAGACTAATTTTAGTTATTTAGTTTAGATTTTTATTAAATGTCTCATAATGAGAATATTGTGTTCTTTAAGTGTGGGGGGCCATTTGTAAAAATCCCGTAAAATCGGAAAATATAAATAAAATTAAAAAAATTGAAGAATTTGAAAATTTTTGTTGATTTTAATTTTAATTTATACATTATCATTTCTTATACTTTACTAACAATTGTCTAAGGTTATTGTGAGTGTTAGGTTTTACAAGTTCTATGTTAGTGCAAAAATTGAGCGCATGTTGAATTTGAGCATTAGTAGCACAACATTTATCAAATTGGCAAGGATGAGTGGTGAGTAACATTCAAGAGCATCATTCCAAGTAAGTTCGATTTATATTTCATTGCAACATGAATTAGTATGAGCTATATAGTTTTAGTTTAATGCTTCCGATAAGTTTAAGTGGATTAATATCTAATGGTATTCTTACTATGAGTTTTATATGCAAATCTCGAATAAGTCCTATAAGTATTGAGTGTGTTTAAAGTGCTAGGAAACTATAGCCATAATACTTTGAACTTGATCAATAAACGATGAGGCTATTAAGTGAAAAATCAAAACAAAGAGAGGATAACCAATGAGTTATGCAAAAGGTGAGGAATGGTACGGAGCAGAAACTGCAACCATTCATTGAGTGAAAAAAGAAAAAGAAAGCATAGCACAAAAAACGGTTGCAAAGTACAAAGTACTTCAACAACATATGCTTAAAAGAAAAAAAATGAGAGAGTGGTTTGGAGCATAAAATGCAACCACTGAAAAAAGGGGAGTGTGGTATGGAGAAAAAAATGCAACCACTATGAGTGTTTTTAGCATCCTAGGTTACCTAAAAATGCCTTGAGAGAAATTAATCAAAGTGTGCTTTCTATGTCCTTTATACTTTATACTATGCTTAAGAGAATGTAATATTTGAGTATGCATATAACGCTTATATGAAGATGCAATTCGGTTGACTCTCCACTATGAACAAAGATATGCAACTGAGCTATATAAACTACACATTACTAATTTGTGGGAAATTTCAAACTTCTTGAAATCTTTTACAACGTGGAATATGGTACTCGTTGTAATAGTCTTTCGCCAAAAGAGGTATGAACTTGATTACCAAATTTATAAACTTCTGTTGAATTTACCTTGAGGACAAGGAAAAAGTTAAGTTTGGGGGTATGATAAGTGTGTAATTACACTTACTATCACATTAATTTTATACATTAAACACTATAGTTCTAGTCATTTTTATACTTCATATAAAAGATTTCACGTGGTATGTAGTTGTTTTTTATGCAAATGCAAATATTATGTAAATCTTGGGAGTAAAATGATCTAAAGTGGAATTCTATGAAAAAAAGAGTGAAAATGGTGCAAAAAGATGCGTGGAACTTAAAGATTTGGAATAGGATCAAAGCTGTCAAACATCGGTGAAATTACAAGAAGATTCTGTGTAAAACTCAATTCATGATCGCAACAATCATTCATGGTCGTGACTTATTTACTTCAGAAATAGAAGTCTGCCAATCAAAGATTCACGATTATGACTTGTGTATCGCGTTCATGACTTGGACGGTTTTCTGGTATTATCTTCTTAACTAACAACCACCAGATAAGCATGATCAACTGCCATCAACCACCATCAACTACCAACAAATAGACACCTATCAGGAGTCAACCAATCATGATAAGGTGCTTTTACATTGTGGATTATACCAAAGCTTCTCAACCAATCACAATGAAGAGATGCAATCTTTCACCAATGGACACAACCCTTCCTTTGGATAGATGTAACCCTTTGAACTCTAAAAATAGGGCTCCAATTCTAACCAATTTTGTATGCCTTCAATGTAATCAAGGAAGTGCAGAAAAAAGGGTTACGTATAGTGTGTAGATAGAGAGTTCACTACATTCTTAAGTGTTAGAGAGAAAATGTTTAAGTGATTCAAATCCTTATTTCGATCACCAGATTTCTCTATATTCTAGAGTGATTGTTGTATAAGTATAATTGTAAATCACTTATCAATAAAAGTTTTCATTCTTCAATATTTCTTTGTTCAATATTCTCAAAGAATATCATCTTAGTGGAGGTTCTGTACAGGCCGAGACTGAATTCAAAGCAGATGTAAGAATTGCAGAAACTGAAGACTCCCATTAAAGAGTGGATACGGTTTGATGAACTTTAGCTTTCACTTGCATACCTTACAACTTTGCTTTGCTTTCTACTTATACTTTCTATTTCAAAGTTTATGATATGTCTATGTGTCATAATGTATATTTCGTGCTAAGTCTTTTATGTTAGTCAAGTTATATGCGTTGGAGTTAATTTTAAGAGTAGTTTCAGGGTTAACAATATCATGTATAATCACTGGATCTGTGATATAACGTTGTTAGTGAGCCAATATTTTTGGAAAGGTAACTTGCTAAATGTGGCTATGTGAGAGCGACCCGTACTAAGCATAGTATTGAAGTTGTCCAGGTTTATATAATTGTCTTATTTCGTTTGCACTATGTTTAGAAAAGTTATTTCATGTGTTGCTCTGTGGCGAATCATTGAACATCTGAGTGTTTTGAACCGAGTCAATTGGATTAGTTTAGTGAGTCATAACATCTTTGTTGAACTTGCATGTTTTCTCTGCTATACTTGTTCGTAGTGAAAATTCTATATTTTTAGATTCTCTAATCTTCCACATCTATATTTACTCAACTTTTCATTCCAATCTTCCTATCCAAAAAAATCTCAAATCTATTTTTATTTTCTTTTACTTTATCTTTCATTGTTGATCCTTAGACCTGGTTCTTTCCCTGTGGGTTTGATATCTTTTAAAACTACATCTCAACTGTATACTTGCAGTTATCATCATTTTTCTACTTGATAAGATGTATTGACAACACCTACATTTTTCATGAATAAGTTTTTAGCACCATTATTGAGGATAAGCCTTACAAAACGAGTGTAGCCAAGTCTCACGAACAAGTTTTTGGAACCATTAGTTATTAAACTTATAAGTGGAAAAGTTGTGAACACACACCTTTACAACAAGCCTACTACCACATGGGCATTACGGTAATTGACCTGTTTGTTCCAAGTGGATTGGCAAACACAACCCTCGACATCACATATATGTCCCCTTAACCTCAAGCACTCACCACACAAGTCAGGTCTTGTTATCATTTGAGTTATATCTTTATTACTAATGGCTACCCTGTTTATTTCAAATGGATTGACAAAAGAATTTTATCGCTTCATGACATATTAACCCTTTGTGATGTAGCCACATCATATGCATTTCGCACATCAACATCAAGTATGTTAAACATGCATTTCAAATTTGACAAAGCTTTCTGGTTGTATTTACTTTAGTTAAAGCTTAGAAGAGCCCGACTCCCCACCTCGTCCAGATTTCCCCCATCGTGGCTTTCCAAGAGAACTTTCCATTTGAGGGTATTCCACACACTGATTCTAGTGAAGAATCGGGTTCAGATCTATGTTCAAGTTCAAGTTCAATTTTTGGTTTGAATCGGAGATCAATCTTTGGTTCAGGTTAGAGTTTTAGAATGTTACATCCTTAAAGTGGTTCTGGAGGAGATGAGCTAGCCACGCATGAAATGTTGATAGTCCAAATGTTGAGTTCAGGTCAAGAGATTGCAAATGCCTTAAGCATTGTTCTTTGTAGTGACCAATTTGTTCAAGCATAGTAGTTCCATATCCGTCCTCGTTAGTAGGAATATCGACCATCAGATAGGCTTTCTGACTAAGAACTGATTGGGAATGTCCAAGGTCCCATTTCCAGCCATCTGATGGCTAGGAGGCCTAGCTCTGATCATAATATGTTATTAAGTGACCCATTTGAAAATCCTTCCAACACCTTCCAATTTAGCATAGGAACCTTGCAACCCAAGTACAACCATGACCAAACTAGGTCAGTGCTATCTGAAGCATTGAATCAATTTGGTCATGGTTCGGAACAGTTCGATTAGTTTCAGATAAGTCAGACTTCTGTTGGTAATGATCATTCAGGATTAAGGTAAGCTAATGCCTTCCTAGTTGCTCAACCCCATTATCAATTCAGTTAGGGGCAGGTTGATCAGTAGTTAGTTGGCTTAGGTCTATTTCATTTGGGTTGGCATCAACTAGTAGTATCTGCAAGGACAATCATGCCCTTATATAGTTCCATCCCACCACTTCAGAGCTTTACCTCACAACCAGCAACCCCTCAGAATCCGAGTTCCCCATCCCCCTTCAACATAGGCTTAAGCTTCGTGGTCCAACCACCGCAATATCCAATCATGACCTAGGCTCCATCTGCTCCCAACTTTGTGGTCACCTAAAGGCACCATAGTCCCTAAGGGGCAGTTTAACCAAAGGGCCACAACATTCACTTCTCCTCAGCTTAATTTTCAATAAGGGATTGATGTGATAGTCCCCTGGTATATACCTCCCAACATAGTAGAACTTTGGCAACAGCTAGCTACTCATGATAGCCAATTCTAGAATTTCTAGCCAAACTACTACTATATCCCTCTGGTAGGACATGATGATGAGTGGCTTCCTAAAAAATTTGTGATCCCAGGATTAGTGAAGTATAAGGGAGAAGAAGATCCTCGATCACATTTGATCAAATACCAGATTGTGATGAGAGCTATGAGGATCAGTGACAAGATGTTGGCTAAGCTCTTTCTTATGACACTAGAAGGGCCAGCCAATGAATGGTATAATAACCTACCCATAAAAATAGCTCATGACTAAAAGCGCCTCTCACAGGCCCTAATATAGCAGTATGGCTTTAGCTTTCAAATAAAAACCGCCATACAACATCTTAAGGCCATCAAGCAAAGTGTTAAGGAATTGTTCAAACCCTACTACAATAGGTGGATGGCCACCCAGGTGCTACTTAAAGATAAGCTCAGTTTGTTTGAGATGATTGTAAAGCTATTGGCATGGGCATTGCCAATAATAAAGGTTTAGAATTTATACTTTCACTTCTTACAATGAGGTGTATGAGAAAGCTGAGAATCTTGAGTGGATAGAATCCCTGGACACACCTATGGGGAAACCAGGCAATGAGCACTAATATGAAAAGGTGACCATTGGTAAAGAAGACCCTCCGCATGTGGAGGATGAGGATGCTAATAATGTAATAGTTAGTATTTTTTTAAACCCTTTTATGTTAACAAACTCTACCAATGATGCTTTTAAATCTTCGAATGTGTCAAACTTTGCTTGCTTGCTTGATATCCTTTCGAATGACATTACACATTCTCGTGAACATGAGCATAATGTTTTTTTAGCATACATGACTTGTCATTGAATGAAATTAATTTCGATATAAATGAATCCGTTATAATAATTTCAAATAATACGACTCTTGATAAAAAATGGTAGATAATATAAGTAATTAGACAACACGTGATAGTGTTTTCCTGGTCCTATGAAGACATTCCAAGGGTCAATAGAAAGATCGATAAACACAAAATCTCCACTGACCATTAAGTCAGTCAAACAGAAGATGACACAATTGGGACCAAAATGGAACGGAAGAGTCAAGATAGAGGTAACAAAGCAAATTGAAGCTAAGTTCCCCAAAGTAGTTAAACACCCAATACGGTTGGCCAACATAATGCTAAAGCAGAAGACATAAAGAAGGAGTCAAGAATTTCAATGTGTCATCAACTTCATCGAGTGGCTCATCACCATTTGTGGGCTGATCATCACACTATTGAAGGAGTACCAATAGACAACGTCTGTTTGCATTCGATGGAATCAAGTTATGTCTGATATAGGTTTTGAAGCCTTCCCCATCCTCGATAAATCACTCATTCCTCTATTTGGCTATCAAGGAATCATCAGTAAGGAGAACAACTGAAAAGGTGAATATTGAGCATCATCACTCATCATTGTGCATACCTCAAGATAATAAAGCGATAGGAGCGGCCAACAAATTAATCAGGAAATGTTGGACGAAGAAGCTTTAAAAGTCATAGATATTAATCAACCAAGACAGGCTCAAACATTATCACGTCTAGGTGAAAGAAATAAATCATGTAAAAAGTAGTACAAAAAAAGTAATTAGCCTATCAATTAGCACTCTATTAGTTGAGAAAAAATTAGGGCCTCTTTACAAAAAAAGGAAAAAGAATAGTCCGCTAAGTTGATAATCCAAAAAGGGCGGCTCAAGAAAAACTTAGGATATTGAGAGAAAAGCAAGCTAGTGGTATCCTTCGCAAGAATTCTTTTGAAAGCTTATTCAATTTTGAAGAGAGCCTTCTCAATAATAATTTTAGGTTTGTCTTCGAGTGGTCTAGAAACTTCTGTCCAACAACGGATTCTTCCTAAATGGGAGGTTTTGGTTGGTGAATATCCATGTGCTGGTTAATCAAGACAGAATAGAACATGCAACGTTGCAAGGGGGAATTTCAAAACTTAAAATTAAACCTAAAGGATCTCCTAAGCATTCCATAATTGATATATTCTAAGCTGAAATGTTCCATAGATGCTATCAGGTTTATAAAACTTATTAAAAGAAACATAGCATATAAGTTGAGAGAATTACCAGTTGATGCGTGCCTTTCCCTTGGTGCAGCGTTCCCTTAGAGCAGTTCGAAAGAATTTCGTTAGCACTAGCTTCCAATCAAGGACAACCTCTACGATTTATCCACATGATCTTCATCGATCAAAAATTCCACTAAGGTAGAACCCGTTGGCAGACAGCAGCTGCTGGACTGCTCAAAGAACAACTCGAAAATATTAACTAAGAAGGCTCACTTCAAAATAGAAAGAGCCTTCTAAAGAATTCTTTGTTGCTTGGAGAAACTCATGGAGGATCTCGTAAAATCTGATGAAGAAAAGATGCTGAACTCAAAAAGAAAGGCTGAGTTGAAGTGATTGAAAAAGGAGACGGGAGGCCACTATTTATAGTGGGAGGGGAGTTCAAAACTCCCCTCAAAAACCAATGTGGGATAGGGAAAATTCCCTTGCTACACTCCGTGCAGCTTTACCCAAAATTCCCCTTTATTCAATTATTAATCTAGTCCAAATAAATAATAACTCATCCAACGAATTTGACAACATAAATATTCTTTGCATAAACTGAGTTTATAGGTTCTTTACTTGGTCTTCGAGCTGTCTAACAGCTGCTGTCTACCATCAGGTTCTACCTCAGCGAAGGTTTTGGTTTGTGAAGATCCGTGTGGATTAATCATAGAGGCTGTCCTAGTTGGAGGCCAGTGCCAACGTATTTCTGCCAAATTGCTCTAAGGTAACGCCGCATCCAAAAGAGAGAAACACGCATCAACTAGTAATGTTCTTAACTTCGATGCTAGGTTTCTTTTATAAGTTTTATAAACCTATGAGCATCTATGGAACATTTCAACTTAGATTATATCAATCATGGCATGCTTAGGATATCTTTTAGGGTTAATTTGTAGTTTTTAAATTCTGCCTTTCAATGTTGCATTTTCAATTACTATCTTCATTAATGAGTAGTGGAATTAGAGCCTGCCTTATGCTATGCATGATTGATTATAATATGTTGAAATTGATATATTCTATGAATTGATTAAAGTATGTTATGCATGACTAAGGTTTCAATTCCTGTTATAGAAAATGATATGATAACTAGATTAAGGTTTTGCTCAAACGTAGTCTAGGTGATTATTATATAAATTAGCAATGTTTTACCACACATGTAAATGCTTTAAATTGAGGGTCATCCCGTACTTCACTCAATTAAAGAATGAAATCTTTAAATCATAGTTGTCTGCGGTACAAAGAATCGAAGTGCCCGTGGTTGTTTTGGCAAGGATTGGACTTGGCTGCTCATTTATTTTAAGGGGGCCTCTCTTACCTAGAAATCTCCATTGGTAATAGTTTCAAGTTTACCCAAGGGATTTTTATGACTTTGTTAATTTCTAGTATGGGAGTTGGATTCTGCATATGATTTTACAAATGTGGTTTACGTTGTTAAATTAAAATTTATGGACATAGGTGCAAGAACTTATACATAGACCTTATTTGTTTTGCATGCTATGTGGAGTCTTGGCATAAT
>CATIWQ010360607.1:0-10283 GCA_949673415.1 Euphorbia schlechtendalii
AAGAGAATAGCATCCTAGCGAAGGTTCTGTATGGGCCGAGATCGAATTCAAACCAGACGTAGGAATTGCGGAAATTAACGACTCCCATTAAAGAGTGGATACGGTTTGATCAACTTTAGCTTTCACTTGCATACCTTATAACTTTGCTTTGCTTTCTACTTATACTTTCTATTTCGAAGTTGATGATATGTCTATGTGTCATAATACGTATTTCATGCTAAGTCTTTCATATTAATCAAGTTATATGCATTTGAGTTAATTTTAAGAGTAGTTTCGGGGCTAAAAATATCGTGTATAATCACTAGATCTGTGATATAATGCTGTTTAGTGAGCCAACATTTTTGGAATGGTAACTTGCTAAATGTGGCTATGTGAGAGCGACCCGTACTAAGCATAGTATTGACGTTGTCCAGGTTTATATAATTGTCTTAATTCGTTTGCGCTAGGTTTAGAAAAGTTAGTTTATATGTTGCTCTGTAGTGAATAATTGAAAATCTAGGTATTTTGAACCAAGTTTGTTATATTAGTTTAGTGAATCGCAACATCTTTGTTGAACTTGCATGTTTTCTCTGCTATTCTTATTTCGTAGTGAAAATCTATATATTTAGATTCTCTAACCTTTCATATCTATATTTACTCATTCTTCATTCTAACCCTCCTATCCAAAACTTTATATTATTTTATTTTCTTTTTCCCTAATTGATCTTTAGACTTGGTTCCTTCCCTATGGGTTTGATATCTTTTAAAACTACATCGCACCTGTATTCTTGCAGTTATCATCATTTTTCTATTTGATAAGTGGTACTGACAACACCTATACTTTACGTGAACAAGTTTTTGGCGCCATTAATATATAGCCAAATCTTGCGAACAAATATTGAACTTATTAGTAGAAAAGTGGCGAACAAGTTTTTGGCTCCGTTACCGGGGAAGGCAATAGCGTTCTAAAGATCAAATTGTCCGGGGAAGGCAAGTGCGTTCTAGAAATTAATTATATCCATTTATTTCATTTCCTGATTATATAATTTTCTAATCCTATTCTAGATATGAAAAGATTATGAAATAATCATCTTGGAAGTGAAACGTCAGCTTAATTCTCGACAAATAGAAGATTTTCTTCTATTTTCCTATTCATGTTTGAGACTTCCATTCACGCTCATGAATTCTCGACAAATTTTAGTTTTCCATTAACCTCTATGTTCGATGACTAAAGCTAGCCGTAACTTTCCTCCTAGTCTCATCGTTGAGCAGAGTGCTCACAATGTTGTTTAAGAATAGTATTCCATCTGGAGCATAATTAATCACAAACACCACCTAAGTATCCCAACTCTCTAGTAAAGAGTTGAGCAACAATAAGGGTTGAACCTCATCTTCTAGTGTGGTTTTTATAGAAGATAACAGATTAATGGCACTTCGAAATTCGTTCAGAAATTTGGCAACAGGAGTTCCCTCCTTATACTTCATGTTGACAAGTTTCCTTATCAAGAACAATTTGTTCCCAACTGCATTTCGATCATAAAGATCTTGCAACTTCTTCCATAATTCATGGGCAGACATTTCCTCTGAGACATAGCCGAACACAATGAAATCTATCCATTGGTAAATAGTTCTAATAGCCTTTCGATTCAACTTGATATAATTAGGATCTTTCATATCTTTGGGCCTAGTAGTGTCTCCTTCGAGTGCTTCATGCATATCTCTATAGTACAAAATATCCTCCATCATGGGTTTCCAAATAGACCACTTTTACCATTCAATTTAATCAAGGATGTTGAAGAACCTTCCAATTTAATTAACACAACCACCTTTGCGGAACCTGTTCTGATACCACTTGTTAAGCCCCGAACAAGATACTTCGGTAACAAGGTGATATGTGTTAACTAAAATAGATTCGCAACAACAATAATAAGAAAATAACAAGTAAAGTAATAAAGAGACACAACGTTTGTGGAAACCCTTGAAAGGGGAAAACTATTGGGCGCCGATAACCCCACTAATAAATAATGAGAATACAAATACAAGCTCTCTCAAGTATACCCAAACTCGAGATATAAACTTAGTTTTAGGAGATAGTTGGAAACACCCCAATTTTTTCTCAATTTCAACTCACCCTCTTCAATTTTTTCTCTCTTGTGAGAATAGCTCTACAAGGAAACTCTTGATTTTTTGATGATCTTTGGATTACCGAGAGAAGGCCTTTTACAGCCAATTCCTTCAACTACCCAAATTGACAATTAATATAAACATATTAATTGCAATTTTTTTTGTCTACCATTTGGGCATGAAACAAAGAAAAACAAAATTCTACCAACAATAAAATGCGGCTCTTCACATTTGCAATAGACAAATTTGGATGGGCCAAAGACATTGCACAACCAAGAGTATGGACCCATCATAATGTGTTAAAAATCAAGGGAAATACACATGAATGTCAAGTTTTGGATCAATATTTATTATCTCACATTTTTATTGTTATTATATTTTTTTAACTTTTCATTTATTATTGTTACGTTTCATATATCTCATGTGATTCCTCCTTTAAATTTTTTATTTTTTTTAATCTTATTTTTCATTTATCTCTCAAACAATTAATTATTTCAATATGCGGCTTCGGAGTTTTTAGTTCATTTTCATGTTTCTCTTTGAAACAAAATCTATGATGATATATTTTTTTCATTTTTATAGTAATCATGTAGTTATCTCATAGTTAATTACATTTTTCAATTATATTGTAGTTATCATATAATTATTTCAAATCACTGTAATTTTGTTATACTTTTACCATTATTTATTATAATTTATTTATTGCTGTCTAATTAATATAATCATATTTTATTTATGTGTTTTTAGTTTTTTAATTTAGTTTTTATATAACAAAACCGTATTTTATAGTTATCTTATAAAGTTTTTTAATTCTATTTTTCTTATTTTTTTCATTAATCTTTCAAACTGTTTATTTTTCAACATGTCGCATTAGAATATTTTCTTCTTCTTTAGGTTTCCTTCAAAACAAGATCCATGATGCCATACTTTTTTCGAACTTTTTTTACTTATACATATTTGTTTTATAATTCTATTATAGTTATCACATTTATTAAAACACATATTTAATTAAAAATTTATAAATACGACACAATTATATCAATTAGACATATTATAAGTAAACTATGGCAAAAATATAATAAAATTACATCAATTTGAATTAATTGTAAGATAACTACAAGATAATCATAAGATAACTATGCGGTATTATAAAATAACTATAAAATGCAATTTTATTATAAAAAAAAATAAATTAAAAAAACATGAATATAATATGAATACATTAATTAGACATATTTTAAATAAATTATAATAAAATCATGGTAAAAATATAACAAACTTACGTTGATTTAAAATAACTATAAGATAACTACAAGATAATTATAAAATGCAATAACTATGAGATAATTACAAGATAATCATAAAATCCAATTAACTATGAGATAACTATAAAATAACTATAAAAAACGAAAAAAATATCATTATGGATCTTGTTTCGAAGAGAAACATGAAAACGAACAAAAAAAATTCTCAAATCGCATAATGAAATAATTAATTATTTTTGAGATAAATGAAAAATAAGATTAAAAAATAAAAACAACGCAAATTAAAAAGTTAAAATGTATAATAATAACAATATTATTCTTCGTAAGGTGTATATCCAAAACCCAACATGACCGTGTATTTCCTTTTTTATATTGGTATTGACACTCATTTGCAAGCAAACCCTTTGACTCAAACTGGTGCAGCACACTTTCTCTCTAATATGTTTTTTGAGAATTAATTATGAAATTTAAATGTTAGGATTCACTCGTCTCGTTTTTTAATCCAAGAAATTTTAATATCATCCGATGAAACCAAGAAACTTAATAAATATATATCATAGGTAAAATTCACTTAATAAATTTCAGAATCGATTCTCGTCTTGGAAAGGTCATAGCTTGTCATATAGTGGTCATGAAGTGTTGGTGAAATCGGTATTAGCCACCTTACCGATCTATCTATTGTCATTATTCAGGTTGCCGAGCTCGGTTAACGATAGTCTAGTGCGTTTAATGCGGAATTTCTTATGTAAAGGAGATGCGTTGGCGAGAGGTGTATGTAAAGTTAGCTGGAAACAGTGACTTTGCCTAAGCATTTAGGTGGATTATTCATTCGAGATTACAAGATTGTCAAGTGTAGTTTGCTTATGAAGTGGCTTTGGAAAGTAAGACCAGATGACCGTGATTCGCTATGGTATGTGGTTTGTGTGAATTGTTATGGAATTTCCACTTGGGATTCATTAAGCAACTTTGATGGTAGAAGATTTTCACACATTTGGAAAGGTATAATATCTTGTTGCATGAAGAATTCTAAGTTTTGAGATATCTTCGAATCTTGTTGTCATGTTCGAATTAAGAATGGTGAAGAGAGTTATTTTTGGCATGATCATTGGGTGACGGATCAATCATTAGCCACATTGTACTAGATTTGTTCCTCCTTTGCAATAGGAAAGGATGCTCGGTAAAAGAGGGATGTACTTTTTTATTTGGGGCTGCAAATTGTGGAAAAGGAACCTTCGTTTATCAAGCCGTGAGAGGAGTGATTCGTTAAGTGAGTGGATTCGACAAAGATGCCCGATTTTGTTCGGGGCTAGGTTGGTCTCGGATTTGGTTGAGCAGTGTGAGCATGGGATTTTGTACCAGCTCGCGCGTTCAATAATGACTGCTTTTCGGGAATTTTATCCTCCAATCACACGATTTTCGATTATCCGGAAATCTCCGAATGGGAATGTTTCTCGTCACCAATTTATTTTAAGGACTTAAATTATTTTTTTAGAACTTAAAAAGAATAGATTTTGGTAATAATTAATTTATTTATATTTTCAAAAAAATCAAATTTAAAAAAAACAATAAAAAAATAAATAATCAAAGATCGGGAATCGCTTGCTGGATTTTCTGGCGAGCCTTGCCAGAATCCGGCGAGGATGAGTCTCGCCAGAAAATGTTTCCTTTTGGATTCTCCTGGTGTTTTCGCCTATAAATATTCGCGGAATTTTCAGTATTCAGGATGGGAAAAAAAATAGACAAAAATATAGTTTCCTCTCAACAACGACGGAGAATATTTTACAAAAAAAATAACATTTTTCTAGAGAAATAATTCCGACTTTTTCTACATTTCTTTTAAGTTTCTTTGATTGTATTCGGATCCCAAATTTTATTATTTTCATATCATTTTTCTTCCATCTTTTTCCACAAAAATCTTCAGATATTCTCGGGTCTAAAACAAATTTAATGCCCGAGTCTGATTATCTTTTGGATAAATAAACAATTATTTTCCACACGAACACAACTGAAAAATAAACGAGGAACGCTCCCGGGGATCATACGTATACAGCGAAGTGGATTCACGCCGAAAGGGTAAGCCTCTGAGTTCCTAGAACCACGAATTTTGTGCTCATCGTCTGCTTCTTCTTCTTCTGATTTTATCTGTTGACCTAGAAGTTTTATTATTACTGTAAATGTTGTAATTTTCTTTCTTCATTTGTAATTTCTTTATTAATGACAATTCATGTTAGAATACCCACATGAAGGGAACATAAATTATTCCTGGATAACAGACCTCACCTTTTTCCATGCTATCATTTTCACTAAATAAATATGATCAACATACTTGTAAATAAAATAAATTGTTTTATTTCTAAATAAGAACTTTATATCGTCAATGTTTTAATTAGGCCACACGGGTCTTCTCAAAATCAAATCGATCAAACATGTAAATATCCATGTTGTACTATATATCTCGTGCTAACCTTTGTGGATGCAAGTTAGATGTATATACGCCTAGGATTTTATTTTCCTTCGGGTATTGCAAATATTATTTTTGGGAAATGTAATTAATAGATTAGGCATGCGGTTGCATCCCCCGAGGTTATGTAACATTTAATCTTTACTTTTCCGCATTTATTTACTACTTTGTGTATGGATTTACTACTTTCTGCACATACGTGAATCATGCATAATAACTCGAAAACGATGTAGGTGCGAATATGCACAATTAAGAAATACGATTTTCTATAGATGTAATATAATGTGATCACATTAGAAATAAGCAGCGTATCCCAAACCTAAATCTCTGTGTCTTAGTGGGCATCCCCCGGAAATTAAGCCTCACAGGACTCTAATTCCTGGAAAGAGCTAATCCAGGTGGCGACTCTACACTAAGAGATGGCGGATTCGGGTTTGACCGATCTAAAATGTTTTCGCTTTCTCTACCAAACCTTTTCCGAGTCCCCAACTCGGTACTTTTTAAACACCCCGGTGGACCGCGAATCTCATCTTCGCCCTCTCTCGGCCCTTCGCTCTGTGTCGTTCGCTCACAGTGGCGACTCCGCTGGGGATTTTTTTTAAAAACTTGTTTTTTTAAGGTTTTAGATTTTGGATAAGTGCTGAAAATTATTGATCACTTTATTTCGGTTTCTCGTAATTATGACATATTCATAAATTTCGCATTGCAATAGAAGGGATTAGCTCATAAGTCTAAGGAACCCCTATTTCGTGAAGCTTTCTCTTGTACTAATCTGCCTCCTTGAGAAACGTTAGTACTTGAGTGGGTGGAGCACATGTTGCCATATATACCTCCCTCGTTAGAACCCATTTGGGGAGAAGCTTGGAGTGTATTTTAGTGCAACAACTTTCTACATCAACAACCCATTTACAAACCTCATGTAAATAAGCCGTAGGCATTTTCCCTAGGGTGTTACGAAACAAACGACCATGCATTATATTTTCTTACAGGTGCACTCCTTAGTATCCTCGTGGTATTAAGATGAACCAAACTTAGGATGGAGACTAGCCAAAAACCCTACACGTGGGAGTTGTATGGTTGGATGTATAGACATTGCACGTTATGTGATACTTACTTATTGTTGTGCAAATGTCATGTTAACCACGAATCTTAGTGCAGACACTTTAACGTACACACTTATAATGTTAAAATGATGTAACATACCATCTTCTCATCATCATGATACCAAATCGGTCTCACATACACTTAAAATCATGAAACATCACTTACCCCTTCCCAACGAGATGTTCACTTAACATCCGACTCTGAGCCTGTATAGGGCGAACATACCTTTCTTTTACTACGTGATGTCCGCTTGATATTCGACACTTAGCCTACAAGGGGCAGTAACATATCCCAAACATCATCTTTGAGATGTCCACTAGTCGTCCAACTCATAGCCCACACGGGGTAATCACACATACCACATAGCCCAAAATGGGGCAAATACCTATCCAAACCATTTTCCACACATTAGGTGATATCCAGTTGATGTCCTAACCTAAGCCCACACGGGGCGGACTTATTTCAAAAAAACATTACCTTACCAAATCTTCTCGGGTATATGCTTAGTACCCGAACCATCCGCCCACACGAGGCAATGATTCGTACATCACCACATACCCTCAAATAGTGATGACCACACGGGTATCCAAAACTTCACCCTAATTGGGTAAAATAACCAAATCATTCATTTGATAGCTACATACAGTAGTTGTTTCCATTTTAGGGTATGTCGCACTACTTACCTGTAATCAATTTTACCTATTCCTATCATGAAACCTAGTCATAAATCTCAAAATATTGACCTAATACCCTACCGGTAGCTTGGTCACCTCACTTACACCACTCATATTATGATGTCACACGGACATCATACATACCTCAAGTCCATCCCTAGGGGTTGGATTTTCGTTTTCACTTGTTTTTATCTTATCTAACGACTAATTGGTTTGTTTCAAATGGATTGACAAACACATTATTTATCCCACATCATGACATGCTAACCCCTTGTGAATACAGCCATAACATTAAACATCTTAGCCATAATGAATCATGTCATTAATCCCAAACTTATGGTTTGATCTTCTACTTGTGTATTAAAGGGGCTTGGAAAAGGACTGCTCATCGCCTAGTTCGCATTTCTCCAATCGTGGCCAATCTGGAGAGTTTTCGTACATTGACTAAAGTGAGGACTCGAGTTCCGATTCACATTCAGTTCAACGTACATCTTTCATAGCCAATCTACTAGAAGAAGGTGCGAGAGAAGATTACCCTGTCCTCTCGGGACAAAACTCGTAGCAGACACATCAATCGTTGGTGAGCGCCGAGATCATAGCTGCCTTGAATGCCTTTGCAAACAATGAATAGCTAGCTACACTCATTCACCAACACGCTGGGAAAGCTTAGAATTTGGTGTCCAGCCCAAAGGTCACCCTTAACAATGACGGTCCAATTAGCTAGCTTGAAATAGGGGGATCTTCTACCTCACAGCTAGTGCACCCAAATCCTAGTGCCTTTTATCAGTTCAGGGCAAGACAAAGTCAGCTGAACCAACCTCAAATTAGTCTACCGGGATATAACTTCACCAATCCTTTCCAGCAGCAATCTGGTAATTAATTCTTGCAGGGGTAGCCTGGTCAGCCAACATTCGCACCAGGACCTTTTTACCAAGGAATGACCCAATAGCCTGTTCCTAATTGGAGTACATCAATGGCTTCATAATTTTAGGCACCTCAAATGCCCAATTTTGTGGCATATCCCCATGGGTAATATGTTTTTTTATCCAAACACTAAGAATGCTATCCTCTAATAACTAGGCATGGCGAAGTTGTGGTAACAATTCTTGGCAACTCACGGTGGCCACCTAACAAACACATACCCTGCACAGCCAATGATCGAGGATCAAGATAACTTACCCCCAAACTTTGCAATGCCATAGTTTGAAAAATATGTGGGATCTGGCGACCCGCACATTCACTTAACTCATTATCAGATGGTGATGAGGGCATTAAGGGTCAGTGAACGGATGATGGCTAAGCTCTTTGTTGTCACCTTGGGTCACCTAGTCAACGAATGGTACAACCACCTTCCGCTGGACATAGCTACTAATTGGAATAGCCTTGCTCTGTCTATGATGGGGCATTATGGTTTCAACACTCAGATGGAAACCATGATGCAACATTTAGAGGCTATAAGGTAAGAAAAGGGTGAGAGCTTCAAATCCTACTATGCTCGTTGGATGGCCACATATGTTAGGCTTCGGGCTCGCTTAAGTCTACCGGAGATGATAACCAAGCTTCTGGATGGTGCACTGCCATCATACAAGAACAAGTTTGGGTCAGACATCTTTACGAGCTATCAGGAAGTGTTTGACAAGGCAGACAGGATGGGGCACTTTGAATCCATGGACACATCTGGGGGTCATACCGAAAGATAACCAATGGATGATTACATAATAAATTAACTTTTAGCTACTTTACCCACAAGGCTTTCAAGTTTTTAATAAATTGAACTTTGCTTACTGCTTGATATTCTATTGATGATATCACGCATTCTCATAAGCATATACATAATGTTTTTAGCACGTGTAACATATCATGACATGAATTTAATTTGGGTATAAATGGATTCCCCAAAGTTACTGTGATTTCAAATGATTTGACTCTTGAGGGAAAGTGAGAGACAAACACATGTACTTAGACAACGCGTGATAGCATTTGTCTCACCAAAGATGAAAGATCAACAAAGAGATCACCAAGCATGGAACATCCATTGACTACTATATCAAGCATGAAAAGATCAAAATGATCGAAGCTAGAAGAGGCTAAAATGTCAACAAAACAAATTGAGGTCAAACCACTAGTGTAGTGATAAAGATACAAAGAAGGAGTCAGATCATTGACACATCAACAACTCCATCACATGGCTCACCACCATTCATGGGGCAATCAAGCGAAAGTCAAAAAGGCCAAAGCAAATTGAAACTCCCCTAAAGGGTCAAAAAACCAACGCGATGCTAAAGACAAAAAAGAGTCAGATCATTGAACACGTCAACAACTCCTTCGCATGGCTCGCTACCAATCATTACATCATTGAATAATTGAACTCAAAAGGAAGCGCTGATGATCAAGACTTATCATCACATACACCTCAAGCCAACAAAGCGGCATGAGAACTAACCAATCGATCAGAAACACTACATTTGGCAATAACTGAAATCATGGACATGGACGGAAGTCGATCTACCAAATTAACCAAGTCTTGCACAATTTCTATCCCGCATAGGTGAAAGAAATAAATCAGTAAAAAGCAGTACCAATAAAAAAAGAAAATAAATTAGCTTGTCAATTAACACTCGGTTATTTGAGCAAAAATTAAGGTCTCTTTTCAAAATAGAAAAAAAACATAGTCCG
>CATIWQ010360624.1:0-11053 GCA_949673415.1 Euphorbia schlechtendalii
TTTTTTAGCTATGGTTTATACAACTATGTGCAAAATCCCATTTATCTTATATATCAAGAAAAACTCTTACATTTATCTGAATTAGTCTGACGTGGAAATTATTGAACCCGAGAACGCCGCTGATTTCAGTGCGGTTTTGAAATACCACCACTATTAGACCCGAACTGAATTTTAATTATTACCCGCTTTTTTTCTCTTTTAATATTACTAGTCGGCCCTTCTCAATTTCTAGAATAAGTCAGAAGAATCATTTGAACTGTGCAACAAGAAATGGCTAGCAGACTCACACTCAACGGACTCGCTCTTACTCGCTCGATGCAGTCAACTCGGGCCGCAACTCGTTACTTCAGCGACGGCAAGGGCCGGATCCTCAGCGAAGAGGAGCTCGCTGCTGAGAACGTTTACATCCAGGTTTTTTCCTTTCTTCTTTTCTATTTTCCAGTTATATATACTGCTACACTCCCGATGAAATTTTTGAAATCAGAAGATGATGAAATAGAATTAAAGAGGTGACCTATTTATGCTCTGATCGAATTACGGAAGCCAATGATGCCTTTTAGATTCATCTCTTTTGATATATTGCAAACAATTTTAGTTGTTTTAGAGATTTGCTTGTTATAGATGCATGCCCGGTCCCTACAATTTGAGGGCCAGACAAATTAATATAATAATTAATAAATGTAGACCCTTACGTAGTAACAAAAATTTTCATTTTTTATAGAAAAAATGAATTGAACCTGAGTAAAAAAAAGGTAATTAGTAAATATTTAATTTTTCAAGGAAATTAAGAATTGATCTCAAATATCTCACATCATTAGCTAGCAAGCGAATTATCAGTTCATCTAAAACCAATTAATGTTCATTTTTATCTTATAAATATTGACTACTAAAAATTTAAACATAAAAAATATTTTTGGGCCCTTTCCGACCAGGGGCCTGGGTGGTCGCACCACTTGCGCCCTGCCCAGGGCCAGCCCAGTATAGATGCATATACTTGAGGAGATACTTTCAGTGAAATTTTTTTGAAGAAAGTTATGTGAAACCGTTCAACCTTCTGCTATGTGTAAAATATTGTTGAAATATTTGTTTTCATATGGAAATGAAGTTCAGAAGACCGTGTTGTTGCGAGGAGGATATTTGAGGAGTTTATTTATGTCTGTGTATCACTGAAAGTGAAACCTAGGTTGGTCATTGGGAGATGCTAAAATATTGAAAAATGAAATCTTAAACTTAGAAATAATGAAATTAGAGGGTTATTTAAATAAATATTTAAAGAATATAGTTGGATTCATATAATATAAGTTCTTAGAAAATAGAAGATTATCATGATAATTAATGAAGAATATAGGATAGAAACATGAAAAAGTTGCAAATTTTACAAATTTTTGGTTGGAAGAGTAGTAGCTGGAATATTGGAGGCTAATTTGTTGGAAATTGTTTTCTAGAACATGTGAAACAGATTTCCAATGTCTACTACCTACGAAAACACGTGCATAAACGTTAAGCATTTGGTGTCTTAAAGTTTTTGTGCATCATAAGTAATTGATGTGAGGTTCTGAAAGTAAATATTTTGGAAGATGACATATGTACTTGTTATATCTGGTTGTTCATTTCACGTAAATATATAATATTTGGATTCCCAGATAAGATGATTGTGATGCTTTGATTTCCAATGTCTCCCTCGGTTTGGTTGCAATACCTGTTATGTTTTCTTTTATATTTCTCCCCTTTGATTGTTAATGATATCTCCTGGATTTCTGATTGAAGAAAATGGAGAGGGAGAGGCTGGAAAAGTTGAAGAAGAAGGCTGAGAAAGAGAAAACTGAGCAACAGAAAGACAGCACTAGCAAGGTTAGTTATTATTTCCTTCATTGATTTCACTAGAAATATCTCAAAAGCTGTATTGTATAAAATTACATAGTTATTAGTCCCTTTGGAATCCTATTTCCAGCTTGTTGAGTGCATCTATGTGATTACCATTATTTTCCAACATTAGAACCTTATCGCTAAACATGTCTTGCATCTATTGTGTTCCTCTGAAGTTTCATTACTGACTTTTGACATGAAAACGCTGAAAGATGCAATTTTTCGGTTGTCCTGTTGGTTTTTTTTATGCATTATCTGTGACCATGAAATCAAAACCAGTCTATGAGATGTATCTTTAATATATATTTTATGGTCTTCAGAGTTTTTGAACAAATTCTGAATAAAAAGTAGTTTATATTTTCTGGGCTGAGCGTTGTTAACTACTTGTTTCTTGGGTTACTTGAGGGGATTTGGTTTCGATTAGTGTGTGGGGTAGGGGTAACACAGTACATTGGTCAATGTTAGTCTGCCTTTAATATTATGGATCTCGCGAAAACTCTAATGTTTCCCGTTTCCGTTTCGAAAACCCGAATTTACGTTAAATCTAGTGTTTCCGAATGCCCGTCCCATTTCCATGCTACTTGGGAGCATGATATAGAATGGCGTTGAAAAATGAATCTACTTAAATTACATGTTGAGTTTTAATTTCTTATGGTACAATCTTTATTGTAAAATAAGCTGCAAGTATTTACCCTCTGAATTTTGTGATATGGCTATGGGAAAATGTTTATCATAGCATTACACTCCCTTCTTTCTCGTGTCGACTTCCTGATGCAACATATAATGCTTGACGTTGGTTGACACTGCGATTGTATTAGGCTACTTGCTATGGGTTGTTCTGGTTATCTGTCTTTTTCTGTTTGAGTTTACCAATCTACCGCCTTTTTCATCTCTGTTTGGGAAACCGGTTCCTTAATTTATTTACTGTCTCTTTTACAGAGTACTGAAGAGAGCCATAAGAGCTGAAATCCTTCTAAGTTCTAACATGCAAGGGAATCCTGTCACTGTAAACAAAATAAACAATAAGTAAGTTACTTTTCAAGTGTTTCAATGTGAGATCTATGTACAGAAAAGTAACTAACTGTGTTTGAAATGTCTCCCGACCAGTGGAGGTAACTGTCTGTTGTATTTTTAAATGTTTGCTTTTTTACAAGGTTTGTGGGACGAGTTCCGCTTTGTTTCTCATGCTTTATGTTGATGACATGCTGTTAAACGATAGCCCTTATGTATTTGGAAAATTTGTAAATCTGTTTGTGATGTTTCTATCTAATTCAACATTTGGATTTCTTAAAGACACTATGCTCAAAAAAGACGGTTTATTGACATTTCCATCTTGGTTATATGATTTTGAAACTCTCTTTCTATTTCATTTTATTGACATCAATGTGATAAACTATTATATCTCTAATTTTTATTGTTATGGTGGATCTTGTTATAGAACCCAGAATCTCCTGGCTTTGATTTGAAATGTTCTTGTTTTATTTGGAGAGAAATAGAAGAAAAGATTTGTGAGAAAAATGTAAGATGTAAATCATTTGATTGTATATCTAATTTTTTTGACGATATAAATAATAAATAAATTTTTTTTGACAAGCGGTGATGGGGAGATATATGGAGGAGCCCGAGCTAATTAATTTTTTTCTATAGTCGATTAATGTGGATGAATTTGTTTTTCTGCCTCTTAACACCATTAACGGTGTAAAACTAAAAGAAAGTAATTTATATCTCAATGCACAAGTTATTCTTCCAGGAAATCAAAGGAAGAGACAAAATTCTCAGATATACAGTACTAGGAAGATAATAAACATCAATAGGATTAGCTCGTAAAAGAAAACTTTAGATTTCAAGTTCGGAGCAATTACTTCAACAACAAGGTGGTCTCGACTCTCGACTCTCAACTCATTTCTAGAATCACAAATCTGATAATTTAAAGATTAACTATTAAATTTGATTAGCTATAAAAGCAATACATTAATGAGTGTGAGATTTTTATTGCTGTGCATATAATTTCAATGAAACCCCTAAATCTTGAAGGGTTGTTCAAATTTTGTATAGAAAATGAAATAAACTGAATTGAATTCCTTGAAAATAAAATGTTCCAAATACACCCTAAGTACTTGGCATATACATGTAAGGCTATGGTGAGATTATTATCAAACAAATGCCTTTATTTTCCACGTGTCTCATCTTGGAGATTTCATACAAAGAGTCATGTCTTTTGACGTGGACAAAAGATCCGGTATATGTTTCGACATGTGGATAAATGTTGGTATCAACGTAGGGCGTTGAGGGTTGTGCTTATGGCCTTCGGCGTCTTCAACGATCCTGTAAAACAAGTCTTCGGTCGGAGTTTCCAGCAAAGAATCTCCGATGCTAAAGTCAGTCGAAATTGGAGAGTAGATGCGGAGTATTAATTGTGTGTAACAGTTACCTCGAATGTGGGAAAGAGCTTGCTATTTATAGTGGCCAATGTGATGATGACAAGGGGCACCCACCTAGAGAGTTTTGCACAAGTGGCAAGCCGTCTAAGGGTCTTTTCCGTCATCGGAGCATTAAATGCTTCCCATTCCTTTGGCAGTTTAGCATTTCATCTGACAGTGGAGAGAGAGTTAGTGGAGTGACTGAGCGCGTGTATTGCTGAGGTATTAGAAGCATCGGGGCCACGGGTTGGGTTGAGAGGCTATACCTCAACGAGGATATGCTTTAGCGACATGCTTCAGCAGCGACTTGCTTTAGTGGTGATAATAATTGCCGGATGTACCAATCGTGATCCAGAGGCGTGCCAATGTTAGCTTGTAGGCTATTGTTGAAGGGGTAGGTTCATAGGCGATGCTGGTATGGTATTTAGCTTGGTGGGCCCCTATATTAGGTGTCCCCCCAACGAATGTGAATGAGGCTCTTTAGGGCCGACGGGTGAGTCGCATGAGCCTCAATCCTCGCGTGGCCCTAGTCGACGTGGCCTGTGAGTGCGACTGTTGGAAAAGACATGACCTTCAACTCTGCCGCCTTTTTGAATTTTAATCATGACAACGCTTTGAATCTCGAGATACCGCTTTGGTAACTACGTTTCTTGTTTCTATAAAACCCATTTTCGTGCCAAGGGAAATTTTTCCACCTCTTTGCGATTTCATCTTGCTTCTTGCCTTAAAAGTTTTCCCGGTGATTTCTCTGCATTCATCTTAGTCTCATTTCTTCATAAATAATTCGATAAGTCTTTCTTGTCTTTGCTCTACTCCCTTTATTTGTTTTCATTCCTTTTTATTTGAGTCTTATTCTTTGAAATTGCATTGTTCATCATGTTGAGCGAGTTCGCGAATTCTTGTGCTCTAATCCCCGTTCGAAACGCCATCGCCAAGAGGTTAGGGATCGCAGCAACTCTTTTCCTCCTACTTCCCATGATTAGAATTCTTCCCTGGGTACCCCGTTGGAAGAGGCTACTATGAGCGGACGACATGGAGTGATGGCCAAGAGCGCACGGAAATGAGAGGTGCGGTCCACCTGGGTGTTTAAGTTGAAAGTAAAAAGTACCGGGTCTTGGACCTGGAAAGGTGGATTGAGAAAGCGAAAACATTTTTAGATCGATCAAACCCGAATCCACCGTCTCTTAGTGTAGAGTCGCCACCTAGATTAGCTCTTTCCAGGAATTAGAGTCCTGTGAGGCTTAACGTCCGGGGGACGTCCCACTAAGACACGGAGATTTGGGTTCGGGATAAGTTGCTTATTTCTTATTGGATCACACTATCTTACATCTATAGAACTGTATTTCTTAATTTTGCATACTCGAACTTATGTTGTTTTCGAGTTATAATGTATGATTTAACGCGCATGCAGAAAGCAATAAAACCATACATAAAGCGATAAATAAATGCAAGAAAGTAAAGATTAAAATTACATAATCTCGAGGGATGCAACCGCCCGCCTAATCTATTAATTACAATTCCCAAAACCCTAGGCATACATCTAACCTGCATCCATAACGGTTAGCACATGGTATGTAGTACAACATGAATATTTACATGTATACTCTATTTGATCTTTGCGAGGCCCGTGTGGCCTAATTAAAATATCTACGATTGAAAATTTCTTATTTAGAAATAAAACAATTCTTTTTGTTTACAAATATGTTGATCATTTTTTATTAGTGAAAGTGACTGCGTGACAAAATGTGAAGCCTGTTATCCGGGAATAATTTTAATGCCCTTCGTTGGGGTATTCTAACGCGTATTTTCATAAATTAAAAGAAATAGAAAATAAGAAGAAATATTACATTGATATTTACAATAAAAGAAAAATAAAAAATATTCCTAGGTCGACATGTAAAATAACATAAGAAACACGAGATGAAGAAGCTCTAGGAACTCAGAGGCTTACCCTTTCAGCGTGAATCAACTTCGGGCGTATCTCTATGATCCCCGGGAGCGTTCCTTGGTGTGGAAAATAATCGTTTATTTATCTAAAAGATAATCTGATTTAGGTTCTGAATTTGTTTTAGACCCGAGAATATCTCAGGATTTTTGAAGAAAAAATAGAAGAAAGGAAGTTGATTTGAAAATCGTAAAATTTCGGAATCCAAACGTGTTTTGGATCCGAATTATTCAAAGAATTTTTGAAAGAAAATATTTTTGAAATTTTTTCATTGTTCTTTCTCGTGAAAATAGAATTTTTTCTCTAATTTTCTGGGCCCTCAAATACTAAAAATTCCCCGAATATTTATAGGCGAAAAAACCCGAAAAATCCAAAAGGAAACATATTCTGGCGATGTAAGCCTCGCCAGAATTCTGGCGAGGCTTACCTCGCTAGAATATGTTTTATTTAATTTTTTGAAAATATAATAAATTAATTTTTACCAAAATCTAATTTTTAAAGTCTTAAAAAATAATTTAAGTCCTTAAAATAAATTATTGACGAGGAATATTTGGAGATCTCCGGATAATCGAAAATCGTGTGATTCGAGGATAAAAATCTTGAAAAGCCGTCATCATTGAACTCGTGAGCTGGTACAAAATCCAATGCTCACAGCTGCCCCTCATGTGATAATTGCTGGTTGTATAACCAGTATGATCACACGAAATGGAGCGGATGGATTGGGAATATACCTGACTGGTGCGGTTGGTGACTTCTTTGCCCCCGATTGATGATGACGTGGGTCTTCTTTCTGGTGCCGTGTCCTCGCGAGATTTTCCGTTTCTTTTTTCGGAATCCCTTAGTGTTTGATGGCCCTTGTTGGTGGGTCGATCATTTCTTTCTATGGCGTCCTTGTTATAGTCGTCATTCGTTTCCTTCATCGGTTGCGATCATCGTATGCCCCTTGGAATGATTGGAGATAGGTGCCTAAATCCTTTTCAAAGGTGACCTTGATGGAGAATATCCAACCGTTTCTTTCTTCGATTGGCGGATGAGACTATTTCTTTCTTCAGTCATCGTGATAACCGTTTCCTTCTTCGGTTGTATTTTGATTTTCCTTAATAGGATATTAACTTGTTTCCAGTGACAAATCAGAGAAAAGTATAATGTTAATACATTTTATGATGAATGTTTTAATTATTTGATTGAGTTTATGCGAAACAAAAATTTTTACCACTTCAATAAAAAATTAAAAGATGATAAATAAATGAGTTTAATGGAAATTCAGGGGTATCCCGAAAACTACTCTGTTATTTTAGGAGGTTTTTGTGATGTTGCAATGTTAACTTCAGGCTTGAGTGGGCCATCATCTTTCTTGATGTTCGCAGATTCTTCAAGTGGAGGTGGAGTTTACTCGGACAGTGTTGCCCTGGTTTGGCATCGTCTTTACTTGTAAATGACGTGACGCGAATGTAACGTATACATGATTTTATGCATAAACAATATTTATCATATGATGTATATTCGTCTGTTGTAGGTGTTGTGGGATTCATTCATTGAAGAGCCTTCTCTTATGCTAGTGCATGGTTACCCCTTTGATTTGTCTTGTTAGGGATTCCATGGATGACTTCCTCAGAGCGACGATCATGGGTTCGTTGAATCAGATTCAAGTTCAGAGCTTGGATCTGGTTTGAGGAGAGTCTGGATGAGTCGTTGATCCCTCCTTGCATCAACGATGATCACTTGGAAGCCATTTGCCTAATGTATTGGAGGTATATAATGCCATGTATCGTTCCGAGGAGGAGATTATGAATTTGATATTTCTTTGGTTTTAATTTATTGCGGGTTTTCAATCTGTTGAACCTTATCTTAATTTTTACCTGGACCACCCTTTTAGGTTTTCAATCCAGTAAACTCATTTTTCTTTATTTTTACTTTTTCATTTTTTTGGAGTTCACTTGCGATATTCTACTATTGGCATGCATGCAATCAAAATAAGCATATGCATAAAGATTCAGCAAAAATTACAATTCATTGATGAACTTAACAGGGGTATAAATGTTTCAAATGGTTTGACTCCTGCCATTGATTGGCTCTCTCGGGTTTTCTAACCATTGTGGTTCTCTTGTTGTCCTAAGTTTTACCTAAACCGCCCTTTTCGGGTTTTCAACTCAGCGGACTGTTCTTTTTCTATTTTGAAAAGAAACCCTAATTTTAATTGACATGCTAATTTATTTTTTATTAGTACTGCTTTTTGCCGATTTATTTCTTTCACCATTGTGTAAGACTTGGTTGATTTGGTAGATCGGTCACCGTCCATGTCCATGACTTCAGCGTTTCTGATCGATTGGTTGGTGCTCATGTTGCTTCGCTAGCTTAAGGTATATTCAATGATGAATCTTGATCATCAGTGTTTCCTTTTGAGTTCAATTGTTCCCCAACAATAGGTGATATGTCGGAGATAAGATCTGATAGGTTGATTCCATCGATGGTGAACAATTTTCATTCAATGACATTCCTACCACAATGTAGTGATCGGCCCATAAGTGTTGGTGAGTCGTGTGATGGAGTTGTTGACGTGCTCAACGATCTAACTCCTTCTTTGTGTCTTTGGTATTGTGCCTGCTGTTTGCTCTTCTAGGGCTTCGATCATTGCTTGATTGCCCCACAAATAGTGGTGAGTCATGCGATGCGCTCAACGATCTGACCCCTTCTTTGTGTCTTTGACTTTGCATCGGTTGTTTGAATTTTTTCTGCCTTATTGCCATTTCAGCCCTGTTATAACTTTGATCATTTTGATCTTTGTTTGACTGATTTAGTAGTCGATGGACGTTTCATGCTTGGTGATCTGTATGTCAATCTTATGTCTTTGGCGAGGCAAATGTTATCACGCGTCGTCTAAGTTCATTAGTTTGTATCTCACTTTCTTTCAAGAGTCAAATCATTTGAACTTATTGTAACTTTGGGGAATCCATTTATACCCAAATTAATTTCATGATATGATGTGTCACATGTGCTGAAAACATTATATATATGCTTATGAGAATGTGTGATGTCATCAATAGAATATCAAGCAAGTAAACAAAGTTAAATCAATTTAAAAATTCAAAAGCCATGTGGGCTAAGTAGCTAAAAGCTATTTTATTACAACATTATCTTTCTATGCTAGTGTCCCCTAGATGTATCCATGGATTCAAAGTGCTCTATCCTATCTGCCTTCTCAAACACTTCTTGATAGCTCGAGAAGATGTCCAACCCAAACTTATTCCTGCATGATGGCAGTGCGCCGTCCAGAAGCTTGGTTATCATCTCTGGTAGGGTTAAGCGAGCCCAAAGCCTGACCTATGTGGCCATCCAACGTGTATAGTAAGATTTGAAACTCTCACCTTGCTCTTGCCTTATAGCCTCTAGATGTTGCAATGTGGTTTCCATTTGAGAGTTGAAACCACAATGCCCCATCATAGTAAGATTTGGATTTTCATTTTTTACCTATTTTCATCTTTACCTAATGACTAACCTGTTTGTTTCAAATGGATTGATATACATGTTATTTCACATCATGGCATGCTAACCCCTTGTGAATGTAGCTATAACATTAAAAATCTAACACATTTCCTGCACCATAAATCATATCACGAATCTTACATGCATAGTCTGATCCTCTACTTGTGTATCTTGGCTTGGGAAAGGCTTGGTCCGTGTTTCTCCGATCGTGGCCTATCTGGAGAGGGTTCCATACACTGACTTAAGTGAGGACTCGGGTTCAGACTGAGATTCAGTTCAATGCACATCTATCATGGCCAATCCACAAGGAGAAGGTGTGGGGGAGGATCACCCTGTTCTTATGGGAAAAAACTCTCAGCAAACGCATTAATCGTCGGTGAGGGCCGAGATTGCAGTTACCTTGAACGCCTTTACCAACAGCGAACAGCTAGCTACGCTCATTCACCAACATGCCGGGAGAGCTCAGAATGTGGTGTCCAACCCGGAGGTCACCCTTACCAACGACAGTCTAACTAGATGGCCTGAAACAAGGGGACCTCCCACCTCACACATGGTGCCCCCAACTACCTTTTATCAGTTCGGGGCAGGACAAAGTCAATTGAACTAGGCTCCGATTGGGCAAACAGGATATAACTTTGCCAATCCTCCCCAATTCTTCCAAGGATAACTGGGGCAGCCGGCATTTGCACCGGGGCCTTTTTATCAAGGAATGACCCAACAGCCTGTTCCTAACTAGAGTACGTCAGTTGCCTTACAAATCCAAACATCTCAACTGCCCCATTTTGCAGCATTTCCCCTGGAGCAATATAGCTCTTACCCATGCACAGGGAGCGCCATCCTCCAACTATTAGGAATGGCGGAACTATGGTAACAGTTCTTGGCAATTCACGGTGGCTACCTAAGGAACACATACCCTGCACAACTGACAATCAACGATGAAGATAGCTGTGAGCGGGCAACACGGAGCGGTCGGCCGAGAGCGCGCAGGGTTCATAGGCATGGTCCAGCTGGGTGTTTTGAAAATAGATGAAGGAAAAGCACCGGGTCTGGGACCCGGAAAAACGGTTAAAAAGAGAAAAAGGCGAAAATGTTTAAGATCGATTCGAACCCGAATCCGCCGTCTCTCAGTGTGGAGTCGCCACCTGGATTAGCTCTTTCCAGGAATTAGAGTCCTGTGAGGCTTAATGTCCGGGGGACAGCCCACCAAGACACAAAGATTCGGGTCCGGGATAAGTTGCTTATTTCTTAAGTGACCACAATATATTACATCTACAGAAAACCGTTTTCTTTTAATTGTGCATATTCGCACTTATGTCATTTTTGAAGTTAAATGCATGAT